>JAODFY010125237.1:0-18035 GCA_027580055.1 Paracaudina chilensis | reverse complement strand
GGGGTCAAACACTGAAACACTTGTAACTATGTTATGTCAGCAGTCCCAACTTAGATTAATGTTATTCTTGGTACATACGTTATGCATGTTGAGTAGATGACCCATATTGATTTGGAAAGAGGTCAAAGGTCATATGAGGTCAATGTGGGTCAAGTGCTGAAACCTTGCAATCAGGCTAACTCTTTAGGGTAATCTTAAATGATCCCTCACTTTCTCTTTAAAATTTACCTTTACACAATTTACATTGCTATGTGGATACTAACGTTGTAATTACAACTACTTTACTAACAATATACACAATTCATGTACACAATTCATGAAATTTAAAAAGCCAGGAATCACAAAATCAGTGGTTTTCTTGTTTCTGGAAAGTAAGCATGCCTTCAGAGTTTGGACATGTGCAAAGTTGATATAAATCCATAATACAATGCTAGATTTCAATTGAATATTTGTAGTACTAGAACACAGTGTTTTATTTCATTCTCCATTGTTTCACAGGTTCCTTTCACCAGTTATTACCAAAGTTCGACCTTTGGGTGCCTTTTGAGACGAAACAAAGAAACAGTGTATATCTCTTTCACAAGCAGAAGAATTACCAACCAACAATGTATGTGCAATGTTCGTAGCACCACAACCTCCAAAGGGTAATTGTGTCTTGTTTGCTGTAGTTCCGTTCTTTCTCTGAGTGAAAGCGAAAAGTTTTTGTGCAGGGTTGTTTTCTTTTTTGCCAGATGGCTCCTTCAAGCTCGCCGTATCATAATTCCTATACCAAACCTAATAGCTTATGGAACATTCAGTCCATTCTACTCTTAAAAACAATTAACGAGCTGTTCCTTTTAAATACCAAGATTATTTTTTTTAGTTTTTTTTTTACATCTGTTATGTGGTTGTTGTGATTAAAAATAACATCTACCTATGATGCTAAAATAAAGAAATTTCCTGGAAAGGAATGTGTTTTGCTTTGAAACAAAGTTTAAACATTACTAAAAAATAATATAAAAAGAAATTTTAAATGAACAGTTTTGAGATTAACAAGCTTGTTAAGTCAGCAGTATTAGTAAGCAGTATTAGTATCACTACAGACCTGCCGAAAGGGGTTACGAAACCAGGGTGGCCATGTATAAGATACAAGCCAGCTCTCATTCATGCTCACATCTTAAAAACAAATCATGCTTATTTTATTTTAATATAATTGTGTTATATTAAATTTCAATGTTTTTTTTAGTTTTCAGTTATTTTGACTGACTCCATGTTGAACATTTGTGGATGATATCATATACTTGTTTTGATCAAAATAGTATCACGTCTCTTCATTGAAAGTATCACGTCTCTTCATTGATAGTGCCAAAATATTCTCCCATTGGTTCTTCCTGCGTATGGTGTGTGTGTGTATTAGAGCAAGCGATTCAGCTGCCATCTAACAACTTCTTAAATCTGCCAATTCCTGCTGTATATTAAAAAAACAAATAGTCGTTGAAATAAAATATTTCAGTATATTAGCAATCAGTATTTTTAACAGGAAAGCTTGTTCAACTTTTTTATGACCAATGAAATGGTCACATAGTCCTAAAAACTGTCAACTTTGGCATGAAGGACCAAAGAATTAAGTAAATCATACTTCAGTCAGTATGCACAAAATCAGCTAGATTAACATTGATAATATGCTGGCTTAAAAGTGTCAAAATAGCCACCAGTACAATTTCATATTTGATTAGCACATTGTGTGTGCATTAGCATGTTTGGGTGTAGTATCTTATGGTTGATTGTGATGACGATCAGAAACTGTTAATTGAATCTGCCAGATGTTCGTGAAATAGCTGACCCTAAGCATTTTAGTTTTGACTGTATAGGTTATTGGTAGGTAATTGGACCTCCTTTGTAAATAAACTCTCAGTGTACACATACATGTTAAACTGCATTGATTATTATTGTAATGCAGGAATATTTGGAAGGACCTGATTACTGCAGTTGTTATGCGGCCTGTCTCACTGCAGCCTGTAAGCAGTGACAATGGACGAGTTGTTACTTTCGGTATCTAGCCTTCATTCACAACCTTGTAGCCTTTGATGGGTAGTCCAAAAATGGTCTACTCAAAAAGTCAGTTACGAGCCTGAAAAAAAAAAAAACAGAAAAAACTAATTTTGATCTGATCACAATTGGATCATGTATAAACTGTGATTGATGTACCATGCATGGTACAGTGTGTTGATAAGTCAAAACTGAAAGCAATTTTAATAAGAAAATTTAAACTTTTTATATTTTTTTGTCTCAGAAAAGAATATTACAAGTACTTTATTCTTTCTTAAAATACAATGACTTCCTATTCATGGGGCAAGTGCCCTCATTGTAACGTTCTGCTTAGTATTTAACCTAAGAACAAATCAACATATTTTTATGTCAATGTATAGTTTGTAGCCTATGATAATGAGTAATAAGATTTTAAAAGTTCTCAATAATGTCCATGTAATTTTCTGACAAATTTCCTTCTTAAATGTGAAAACTTTTAAATTTCATGGAATCCACACTTTACGCAGTGGTGGTACATTCGTGATTAGTATTTTTTTTTTTTTTAACGTTTTGATTTTGCCCATTTCAGATATATCCAAAGGTTTGGTCTTCAAAAATTGTTATTTTGGCTACTATACATGTATCTTTGTTTATTGTTTATTATTATGTACAATGTCGTCGATACCTCATGCCTCTCGTTCGATTGGTACTTTTTAATGTTTTATTCAATTTAATAATTTATCCAGCTTTATATCTGTGCTATTTTTGTTTTCTGGCAGGGGGATCCTTGCTTGTTTAAAGAGGTATTTTTATTTTGTGGTCAAAAACAAAATTTAGTGTGTTAATACTGGCTTAACAGTATGTCCGACCTTTTTTACTTCTTTTTTTTTTTCTTCAATGGGTCATATTTTGAACATGTATCAATGAAGCTAATTACAACTCGGATATGGTTATGATATGTAAATAAAGATCATAGCCCTTTAAAGAGGTTATATCACTTAGGGAAATCAGAAGGGTTTTGCCAGTGAAGCAGAACTCAACCGAATCTCCAGTGATTACACTTTCATCAGGAGCAACTAGGAGGCTCTATGATGCGATTCTTATTTGTATAATTATAGTCGCCTAAAAAAGAGGGTTTTACTAGTTTTATAGTTTGTTATATAGTACTACATCATAGAGATATGACAGAAATCTATGGACCGCTAAAAATATCTGATTTCCTAATGTGTGTGTTAGGCTAAGCAGCCTACATGTGTCACTGATGGGAACACAATTATTTTCTCCTGTTTCTTGTTAAAATAGACCATTGTGTAAAACATTGAGGCATTTATCCATTCATGTTAACAGTTATCTGTCTCATCTCTGCAATTGATCAGTAGTAGTATTCTTGTTACTGTGGTATAAAATACATTCATCGTCAGACCAGGTAATTGGTTTTTGCTCTTTGGCATTTGCGCAGGTGTACTTATCTAAACAATGCACCCAATGTATCACAGCTCTCAGAATGGGATTTTCTTTGTTTTTTGTTTGGATTTGTTTGTGCCCACAAATTTGGGACAAAAAAATTACACAACTCTTATGTTAAGAATGCCTGTACAAGTGTTTGCAAAGACATTGTTTGTTGTGGGTGGGTGGGGAGTAGGGGGAGGTTTAACATTGTGCACCTGGTCCAGCCTCTTGGACAATAGCCTAGTGAAATAACATGAAAACCTGCTATGAGGGTGGACTGCTGCCACAAATGATCGATATCAATATATGCCAGATTATAAGTTAGCATGAGCCATAGGTTCAAAGATGATAATTATGCGAACATGCATTGTCGCAGGTTTCATATACTAGCAACAGTGATGTTTTGGGATAGTATGTGTTATGATTTTTCCACTTGTGAGAATCAATTATTTTTTCGTCCATATTGAAAAAAGGATTGTAATTCATTTAATAAAATTAAAATGGAACTGTTTTTCTGCTATTTTGACCATTCAAGCACAAAATGCAGTATATCATTGTTGTGCAATAGTATTTTTGTATCTGCTTTTAATGTGTGTCATGTCTGTATGATACAACCACCTTTTTGGGCATTTTAATGTAAGAATTTACAAATGTTATATTTTAGTCCTTCATAGGAATAAATAAATGACACAAATATAGAATAGCATTATTTTAGATTGGAGCCCTCGGATGAATAACATAATAATGTTCTAAATTTGATGATTGTTATATTTGTCACATGTAATCACATGTGAGTTCTATGATGTTGCATTGAAATATCCCATTCCATACATTTTAATAATTGTCTAAACAGTTCTGATAAAAAGGAACTAACCAACCACTGGACTTTGAAAGTGTCATCACAACATTTTCTTAAATCATTTGTGATATCATCACTGCCAAAAGTTGCCCAAGTTCTCAAGGTTTTTGGAAAATGTCTTGTACAGTGGCTGTAAATAAAAAAAATATCACTCAATCCAGTTACGAAGCCAAGCAATAGCTTTTTGAAGCAAGTGCATCTGTGATATCACAAATATTGATTGCCACATGCTTGAAATTAAATATTTAATTTAACAGTTAATTTCAACAATAATGAAATGAATTTCAACTAATAAATTTATATGTATAAGTTGATTTCAACAACCAAAAATGTTTTGTGTGATGGGATTCGCATTTCCTTAACCTTAAGGAATTTTTTAATATTTGGACTAAATTTCTTGTCATATAACTCCTGGTTAGAATTGAACCATAGTCAGTGACAGAACAAGATTGTGTGAGTAGGAGGCTCTCTGGCCAACAGAACCATGTTATAGGTGCTAAATGTTTCCAAACGTATTCTACATACAGTTATTCACAACTAAGTGGTGAGCTAGGAAGCTGATCTTAAAGGTAAATAAATCTCGCCCAGAGTATTCTTGAATTCTGCTATACTATATCGTAGAAAGATCAATCACAAATTTCATGGGGAGGTATGCATATTTCATTTTGGGGCAAGAGTCAGTAATAGGTTATTATTCTTGAGGTATGGAACATCTTTGGTACTTGCATCAACAACTAGCCAGAATCTCCTTGCTCCAGTATGTTTGCTTCATATCATTGTGCACAGACCTTTGTGGCATATAGCTACCTACTGGGATGTTATGTCTGTTCTTGAAGTTTAAGCCAGTTCACGGTTCCAATTACACACGCGCAAATCTGTTGAAATTGCCATGATTGCATGAAAGCAGTAGCGAACATCCATCCATACCTAAAGCACCTTGCTTAAAATTTTGTAAAATTCTTTAACCTAATTTGCTGAAAAAAAGAATCACAAGGAAGCACAAGGAAACAGTTCATTGTAAGTGGCATGAAATTACTCCTAAACTAGAAGTGTGTAATCTATGTAGGACTTGGTAGGACATGGACTGGCCTATTATCACATTTATCATTCATTGGTCACAAATAACAGACTTTATTAGTATTTGTAGCAAAGGATGAGTTTTCAAGACACGTTGAATTTGTTAGTACTGATAGGACATGTTTGCCAGGATTGAGGAATTTGGTTAAAACATGTGAACCTGCATGGTTGGTTGTTGTTTTCTTGTTTATTTACTGTTATCTGATTGGTCAACAAAGTGTTCTGGAGAGCCAAAAGGCATGTTGGATTGTCAAAGGCAAAACACATTAATCAGGCTTGACCTCCTTCTTCCAAGCTCCTCATTTTATTTGGCTGATCTGTGGAATGACAACTGAACATTCACCAAGTTTTGGGTGAAATCAAATATTAAAATCTAAAACTTTAGATATTGCTGTTGTAAAAAACAATCATATTGGTTTAATATACAATTGCAATGTTATCATGTATAGTTTTATAACAATTTGAAATCTCTTAATTGATGTAGTTATATTCGCCACCTGGAAACACAATTTTGTAATGTTATTTTAATTTTCAAACATTTGTCTTTATTTAAAATCCATCGATTGGAAAACAATTTTATTATAATGTAAATGATATTGAACGGAGCAACTCAATGGGACGACCAAACTGTATTCACTTCTGTTATTACCTCCTGCAAATAAAATCACTATGCCAGCAGCATTACAAGTGGCAGATTACATAGCAATACTGTAGTCATATTGGAGCATATAGATAGCTGGTTATGTGTAGTTATGGTCTATGTTGTGCTGCTTTTTAACAATTTTGAAACAATTTTAGATTTTTTGAAATTTCATTGTAAACATAGTAGTTTTTTTTTTTTGAAGTAGAGCCTCGGAGCATAGTCATGCATCATCGTGCTGATGTTAATATAGTTTGTTAGTTTAGGTGAATTTTGTGCATTATGTGTGTGAGTATTTGTGAGAAACTCACTATTTAAGTGAGGCTTCTAAGCTGTTGCTATTTGTGACATAAATACAAACTTTTAATATGTTGTTACAAATAAAAGTTGTTGCATATGACGTTAAAATAAAGACATTCAGTAAACTCCTATTCATTGTTGGTATGTTTTCATTTTTTTTAGAATGAACAGTTGCTAGGCAAGGATTTCATATAATTGTACATATCATAGTTTTGTTCAGGTATTTTACAGCACACTTCCTTTCTTTGGTGAGTTGTCTAACCCACATACACCAGTATTATGAGGGAATTTGGTTACTTTGCATGATTTTAATGCCAGCTATGGGGTAATTGTCATTGTATTCTACTCCAGACCTCACCAAACACTGAGCATTGACCAACAAAGTGACATTGAAGACCCAGTAACCAAATAATCTGGCCTGTTAAAAATAATGCACATTTCCTCTGCACCAGTATTACTAGGGAATTTGGTTACTTTGCCATGGATTGAATGCCAGCTTACAAGGTAATTAATTGCCCTTTGAAGACCCAGTCACCAAATCACTTGACCTGTTAAATATAACTGGATGCACTTTTCCCCTTGTATAGTGCCAGTTATATGGGACTATTTCCTGCTGCATCCTAGTCCAGCTGTCTGCACTGAGTGCTGATCAATTCAGATTTCCCCCAATTATATAAAGCACCAGTCACCAAACAACCTTTCCCTGCATCAGTGCCAGTTTTGTCATACCAAATCATAAGTGTGACAATCCATGAAAGATTCATCATTTGCAACAAAACTTACCAATATTCTTCAAAAAGATGAATATTTGATATCAGTATTTGATATCTACACTGTAAATATGAAAAAGGTTCACAACAAAATGCAACAGTTGTGGCCTAATTGTTTTGCGAATAGGGTGATTTACAATGTGAAAGATCCAGTGAGTCTTTTTTTCATAGCTTGCAAGGGAAACTAATGTCAAAATCTCCTTTTGATGAAAGAAGGGTAATTCTCAGGGCTCAAATCCTGATTGTTGATTTAATGTAGTCACAGCCATATGGAGTATAATCCCTCCAAAAAGTACAAGCAGTGATCAATGTAGCCATGAATGATGACAACAAGTGACCAATCTGGGGACTTTGCACCAAGGAACCAGTAAAAGACTTTCCCACTCAATCTGCACCATATATGCAGTCCTTTATAAATGACCCACTCTTGTATGGAGGTCTGAACCATGACATTCTTTAGTTATACTGTATGCCATGATAGTCCAGTCATGTAGTAGGTGTGGGGGATGTAATTTGTCTCAGTATTCTAATTTCATTTTAGAATGTATAAGGTAGTTCTCAACCACTAGTAATGCTTGCATATATGGCAGTGGGCTCTCATGTAAAGGCCAATATACAGAATATATAGAATGCTTCATCTCACCAAATTGGAATTCATATTAGAACAAGAGGTTTTGTGATTCCTTGCTGTCTCAAATTTAAAATTCTGCTGATTATATTTCCTGTCAAGATTATATTTCCATACTATGAGAAAGCTACAAACAATGATATGAGTGACCTACATACCAACTATTGAGTTTCATCCACACTTCCCTTATAGAGTAGTTTTCAGCAATTGACCTGTGTTGACTTCAAATGAACTTTTGACTTGCTATGAAATCAATGTGAAAGATCCAGGTTTCATCTACTCATTATGGGTAATCAACATACCAATACCAACTAATGGTTTAATCTAAGTTTCCCCTATAGAGTCAGCCCGATTACAAGGTTTCAGAAATTGAGCCCTGTTGACCTCAAATGACCTTTGACCTCTCATACAATTAACAGGTTTCATCTACTCAATATGAGTGACCTACATACCAACTATAAGTTCCAAGTTTCCCCCATAGAGTTAGCCTGATTATGTTTTCAGCAATTGACCCATGTGGACCTCAAATGACTGTTGAATTCCTATGAAATCATTAGGGTTTATCTCTTCAATATGTGTCACCTACATACCAATTGAGTTCATTCAAATTTCCCCTATTGAGTTAGTCTGGTTACATGGTTTTCAGTGTTTGACCACTGTTGACCTCATATGACCTTTTAACTCAAAATCAATAGGGATCATCTACTCAATATGGGTAAAATATGCTCCAAGTAAGATATTAATCAAACTTGGGCCTGCTGAGATAACATGGTTACATGCTTTGCATCACACACACACATACAGACAGGTGGGTTTTACACTATGTCCGAGGACTCCTTTGTAATTTCCTTTTTCTTGCTCTAACCTGACAATACCCTAACCATTGTTCAAACGTCCGAGGACATTTTGTTCCTATTGAATTAGTCTTCCTCGGACTTGGGATTCCTTTGTTCAAGTCCTCAGACCTGCTGCAAAACACGTCCATACATACACACACACACACAAATGCCAATCTGATCGCATAGATTCTTTGCGGCCAAGGCAAGGAATAAAATGAATGCAGTTAAATCCACCCATACTTGATCAATCATGGGGGAGGGGAGCTGACCTGACTAGATTTGTAGCATATTTGGGGCAGGGATTGTTTACCATTCATCTCAACAATAATTTGGAAAAGATCACTGGGAAGCTTATGTGATGATTGGTTTGTCAACACTAGGGGGTGGGGTCACCTGAACAAAATTAATACATGAAAGTTAAATAGTGAATATGGTTTTCAAGAGGTTCCCCCTGGAAAACTCGAGTATGGTGTGCAGGTCATTTGAAGTAAAAAAACAAAATCCATATAAGGCAGAATGATTCACCAAGACAAGAGAAACCTGTATTTTGTGTGTAAGCATCTATATAAGGTTCTTGCAGAAGCAACACCTTTTTATATTTATTTCCATTTTGCAAATAATCTTGCATGTTCTTTGTGCCCTATTCTCCATTTTTTCCCCAATGCTCAATACAGCAGCTGTTTAACATATTCTTTCCTGTAAGTGATTGAGCTCATGTTGAGTCACCGATGAGTATGATACAGAATGAGTCATTGCATGGCTGTTGTTATTTGAGCTCTTAAAGAGAGTTAAAGACATTGTTAGTTTTTAATAAAAATGTCATCTTCAGCAGCATGCATGGCTGTAAAAGCATGGTTGCCCAGGTGGAGAATCAAAATGGGAGGGGTGGGTGGGGGACTAAATCTCTGGGTGCGTGGGGGACTAAATCTGATAAGTGATCTCTGCATTAAAGAAAGAGATAAGAAATATAATGATACAGATGATTATTTTTTATTACAGCTATGAGACAAGCAAGGTACAAACTGACAATGAATCCAATTTAAATGAAAATAAATAAAATAACCCACCAAATATGTAAATATGTCAAAGCCCATAAAAAGTTTTTACATTATTCCAAAATCTTATGTGTTTGTTAACTAACAGCCAAACTACTGATTCTTAACCTAAACAAACAGCAGTTGCCTATGCTGGTACTGGGGGCTCAACAGTCCTACAATGGTACTATGTGGAATGGTCTTTGGATATCAGAGCCACATGATGGCATTGTCAACGTACACTGCCATGCGATGCCAACTTGATGACCTTACCACTTTGATGACATTTGAATAGGATATCAGGAGCCACCCGATGGCATCGTGATATCACATTTTGTACTGATTGTGATGAAAATATTCCTCAATGATAATATGATATTTTGGCATAGCATATCTGTGTCATGTTGCCACCCCCAGCCGCAAATACCCCTCTCCCGAACTGCCCACTACACAAACTGTATATATGTAAATACACATCTAACACACCCAATACTAAGTAGTAACAATACAAAACCTGCAAATATTACAGAACTTAAAATCATACTCATGTGGACTTTGTATAAACCCATTATCATCACCCACAATAGCCACCATAAATAGCTATTAACTCGCAGTAACTCGCAGTTTCATGAATGTCAAATGGCGCGTCTCCAAGCAATAAAATGCCTTTTTTCATAATTCTTCCATTAATCAAATGATTTTATTTAAAGTGACTATATCACCAATTACACAAACAGCTAAATGTAAATTATGCAGCTGACTAGAAAAATACAAACAGAAAACCCATCCTAGTCATTTTTACACCCCGTGTCATCGATATTATTCAGGATTTTGGAACTTTGACTAAAGAATCTGTGAATTTTTGCGAGACTGGCAAAACCCATCTGAGTTTAGTTTGTAATTGACCCCCTTTAAGCACATGTCTGTATAATCTATGCTCAGTTATTATGTGATATTGTTCACACTGAGGATTCAAAATGTGGCAGGTACATATTTCTTAGCTTAGATTATGCCGGACTCTCCTGTCATTGTCTCTTAGACAGATGGAATCTCATTTTTCTTCCCATTTATCAGTATGTCAGGATGTGTTATAATTAATGGTACTTCATTTTTTGGAAGTGCTTGTTGCAAGGCCATGCCACACAATGACATTACACACAATGTCACTTGATGACATTATTCACCTTACCACCATGATAACAATTACCACATTGATAACATTAGAGGGCAGAGCCGCTTGAAGGCATTGCTGGTTTACATCGCCATGTGAAGTCGCGACTTGATAACATTAATATATTGATGAAATTATCACTAGAGGGCAGAGCCACTTGAAGACCTTGCTGATTTACATTGTCATGTGACGTCGCGACTTGATAACATTAACACTCTGATAACATTACCAATAGATGGCAGAGGCACCTGATGATCTTGCATTGCCATGTGAAGTAGCGACTTGATAACATTAATTCATTGATGAAGTTTTCATTTTAATAGAGGGCAGAGCCACTTGATGGTATTTATACTTTGTATTGTAACCCTACATGGTCATTTGATATCAACTTGATAGCATTACCACTCAATTGAATATTATTCACAGTACCACATAATATCAACTTGATAACATTGCCATTAGATAGCAGAGCCACTTGATGGTATTGACCTTGACATTGCCATTTGATGTCAACTGATGCTAACAATGCCACATGATGTCAACTGTACTAAAATACAACTTGAGGTAAACTTTACTACAATAACATTTGATGTCAACTTAGCATAATCAATGTACACTGCAACTTGATCAAATTACCAATTGATAACTTAGCCGTTGGGAGGCAGAGCTAATCAATTGCCATGCTGCTTAAACTGTCATTTGAGATGACCTCCTCAATTGATCATATAACTGCTTTACATTGTCACTTGGCTAACTTGACATTACCACTTTGGGATATTGTTGTTGGATAGCAGAGCCACTTGATGGCATTGCTGCTTTACATTGCCACTTGATGGCGGTCAACTTGATCACCTTACCACTTGATGACATTGTAATTGGATAGCAGATCCACTTGATGATATTGCTGGTTTATATTGCCACTTGACCAAATTGATGGTATTACCACCTGAACATATTGCCACTGGGTAGCAGATCCAAATGACCATGGCACTTAAGGACACTGCCATTTGATATTAGTGCCATTTGGTAGCCATCTGATGTGGTGTCAATGCCACTTAACAGCCATGTCCATGTACCACTTATAGAACTGCTGCCACTTGTTCCACATTTAAATATGTGGATAAGGACATTTTGCTAGCGCTGTCAACATTTTCAACATCACCGTGCCCTATCAACGTTTCTCATAGCATTGATAGTATTTTTGCATAAGTTGGTATCTTTAGGCGGCTTTAGCTTTTCCATAGTTTGTTCCAAATGGCGCCATCTATAATGCCTCTAAGGGGAGAGACAATGCATCTGTTGAAGTTGCTTCTGATGAACTGCCCTCCTCAGTCTCCTTGTTAAACCTTAAGGGAATGAAAGAGACAAAGAATACTGTTTAACAACAGTGGTTGGCTGATATGATCAATAAATGGTTGGCTAATATGATCAATAAATGGTTGGCTGATATGATCAATAAAACGAGTGACCTGGAAAAACAGTTGGCTGATGTCATCAATAAAATCAGTGACCTAGAATAAAATGGTTGGCTGATGTGATCAAATAAAACACAAGACTTGGAATTTTTCATGGCTAAAACTATTTAAGCATTGTGCCTGGACCGCACCATTATTGTACCAAATCAAGTGAATAACCCAGCCACTTGCATTCAGAGGGAAAACAACCGGACCATCATTGGAAGTCTGGAGATGGCTGAGCCTACCAGCAAAGTCAAAGCACAGCACTGCAGAACCATCACTGGAAGTTTGCTGGTGGCTAAGCCTACTGGCCAGGTCAAATCGCAGGTCAAATGCTGCGAGTCCCGCATTCCATGGAATTTCAGCTTCATAAATAAGCTCAATAACACATAAGTTTATCAAACACAATATAAAACACATGCACAATTACATTGCTCATCCATTGTCATAGACAGGTAGTCGATTAGCCATGGGTAAAAAAGAAGAGAATTTTGCATTCCCAATGTAAATCAGGAAAGTAGCATCTTTGGAATAACCTAGAGCCATCAACCAGCAAATAATTACAGCATAACAAATATGCTCTTAGATTATGATATTGGGTGCTCGACAGGATGTTAAAGCAACAATCAGGGCTTATTTTTAACGATTTTGTCATCATTATTATACCACATCACAATATATACATAGAGTTACAATGTAGGACAGATTCACAATTTGCAACAAAACCTACCGATGTTCTTCAAAAAGACGATTAATGTATATAACCCACAGTAGGTGATACCTACACTGTAGGTCTAGTTATGCGAAAAGTTTGGCGACGAGATGCAAAACTCATGCAGTTATGTCCTAGTTTCTGCGCAAACAGGGCGATTTATGATGTGAAAGATACAGGGAGTTTTTAATCATAACTATCTAGGGAAATGAATGGCAAAATCTACTTTTGGTGAGAGAAGAGTAATTCTCAGGGCTGAAACCCTGATTATTGCTTAAACTGTCAATCACCAACACATATATTATTCATCTCGTCAGTTGATAAACACAAGCCTAGCATACTCACAGATCATGGCCAGGAACCATTCGTAGCGTGTCCTGCATCAGGAGATCTCGCAGTTTCCACATGGCTTTCACGACATCGCCTTCGTTTCTGGGCTTGTTAGCAAACCAGTGGCTGGGTAAGCGGGCTTTCTGCTGGTCTCCGAGTTGAGAGTTTTCCTCCTTAGCAGACAGGCTACGTCTCCAGTCACTGATGCTGTCCGATTTAGAGTTCAGCCCCTCTATGTACCTGGTGATGAATCAATACAGACTTTGGTAAGTATAAAACCAAAGCGATGTTTAAAGAAGAGGCCCAGCCGCAAAGTGAAAGTGATATTGAAAACAAGATGCGGTGTGTTGACATATAGACAGTTTAGAACATGGCCTGCATGCAACACCACTCAGATTGCAGGAAATGATGCAAAGCATAAAATAATTCTCTGACACCCTTTAAAGGGCCGAAGAGTCAAAGGGCCAAGTCGCTGGGTGCTTCATGGCTGTGGCCCTGGCCCGTGTGAGACTGCCCTCCTCCAAAAACTACTGTTTTCTAAAAGTGTACCACTTTCCCAGGAAACCAGATTTCACCCATGAACAGATGCACTTGCTCACCTGATATAAGCCTCTGAGTGTAAAAGACGCTGTGTCTTGGCAGGAGGGGTGACAAACATCGGCTGGGGAGGGGCCTGGGGTTGCAGGGGAACTGAACCAGCCATAGGATGCACTCCTGTAACCAAAAAAAATGTAGTATTTATTTACACAAATTATTCAGTCTCAAAATAGTTCTTTAGCAATAAGCCTGTTCCCGATTCCAAGTATGCACATGTACATTGAGTGGAAGCAGCAGGGAACATTTGTACATACAGCACGTAGCTTAAAATCGTTAAAATTGTAACAACCTAGTTTGCTAAAATTATGAATCAGAAGGAAGGGTAAACGGTTTGAATTTCCATTTGTAAAGGACATGAAATAATTCCCCCGATTCCCGATTCCACTTTTAGTGTGTGATTATTGTTCATCCCCTTCTTGACTACACAGTCTGTTGCACTCAACAACTGTAGAGGGGCTCATTCCCACATGATGTTAAAGGTTTTACTGCCAGATAATTCAATACACATCTCACTGTGACCTATGTTATATGTGGTGGACAATCAGTCTGCTAGATTTCCACATTGTATAACATTCTAATGTACTGTGATGTTATATTGCACTTTCAGTACACTGCATTTTTAATAACACAATTCTTTGTGACATCTGTATATTGAATTGGTCTCATGTTTTTATGTTATAATGTAGTATATTTTAATAACCTTCAGTGAATGGACCTAACTCCCATCAGAGGTATGCTAGAACTCTACTAGACTGTATGGCCAGCTCATTGGCTATTATTTATGGGTCTTCGACCCATCAAGAATTTCCCAGGGAGGTCTGTGAAATTCACTTTGGGGCCACTTTGCGGTTGAAAAAAAAGAAGATGTGAACACTAAAGTACCTTTGCTTGTTAATTGTTACTTTATTTATGTGTAGTCTCTAGACTGGATAGCTGTGTTTTTTTGTTTTTTTATCGTGCAAATTTGTGACTCCAATCACTGGAGCTTGAAAACAAAAGCAGAAAACCCACAAATTATATAATTACTTGGTTCCTCCAAATGAAAATTTTATTATGACATTGACATTTTTCTGACATTAACTCCTGAAATCTAGAGGATATATATTGTAGGTTTACCATGCTCACTATGGGCAACTTGTTAGACATACCAACATTCACACACTAACAATTAGCCTGAATACAAGGCTGCACGAGTTTGAAACCTGATATCCTCAAATGAATTCTTGTGGATTTATACAAATGGTGACTGACCAACTTTATGAAACATTCCAAGGATAAAGCAATTGGTTGGTTTCGTGCATGCCTTGGTCATAGCTGCAACACAAGATTGTACCAGACAAGTCGTACAAATGCAACAGTTTGTGTTTATCACAGAATCCATTCTTGTAATTCCTTTAATCTAAAAATAATTTAAATATACAACGTATCCATATCTAATCATGTATTATGGCTGTACTAGCTCACCTAATTCTTACCTGCATATTAGCCTTTCCATATTAAATGAAATTGCACATTATCTGAATTAGATATTGCCATATTATGAGAGAACAATTAGATATTGCCATAAAGAGAACAATATCTAAATTAGGTCTTGTCATAATAGCAAGAGCATATTACTATTTGGGGTTTGGCACATGCCCGATGATGAGAAATGCAAAACATTGTATCATCATAATAGTAGAGCAAAACATCCCAGATTATACAACACCTAATTGTATTCTGGTCATTTGATTGTTCAATTGCTCGTTGATTGCATGCAAAATCCGCTCTATACCACTCCATGAAATAGAACCATGGGTTATACTTTTTTGGTAGCACTTTATTCAATGGTAAGAGAGCAGAGAAACCTGTCAAAATACAAATATCCAATTTTGAAGGAGGTGTTGTATAAAACAAATAATGAATGGTTTCAATTCGTGCAATAGTGCAAATATTTCATTCGTTCAACTCATGAGATATTTGCACTATTGCACTTATAACCATTCATTATTTTTATATTAATGGATAGCCTCATCCATTATGGCAATAATCTTAGATGTTTTGGTGCAGTATCCATCTAAATTTTTCTCAATCACAGATGAGAGTAAAATACCATTCTTTGCTCTTGCCATAATACTATACTATCTCTACATTAGTTCTTGTTGTAAAAGACATTCATAGCTTTACACTGTATGGTAGCTAGTCTTTTTAATATCACAATAGACTGTTCATGCATTTCAACCATAGGCTCTGCTTTATATACTTGAATGAATTCATATCTACATAATTAGAACTTCGCATTACCAAGCAGTTTTATGTAAAATAACTGTGCATGGTCATATGTATACAACTGTTAGTGTATGTAATATTGTTTGATACAAACTTTACTTTGCTATAACAAAATTTGTGTTTAGCTATCAATACAATAATATCGAACAGTTAATATAATGTCAAAAAGTTACATCACAGATTTTTTTAAAAGGTACAGTAAGAGTTTGAGCTACAATTTTTTTTTTTTCTCTTTGATATTTTAATATTCAATTTATAGTTTGTTACACAAAACAACTGCTCTACTCATTTTGCCAATTGCAATACCCATTTAAATAGCAGGAATTTATAATCTTTGAAAGACATTTGTGAGGTTTTTGTTCCCATGCCGATTCTATGCATCAACCAGTATTTTTCCCTAAATAATAAAGGTGATTTTTAGCCCAAAACTAACTCTGAGAGTATCTTCAACACCAGTGCTGTTACCATAGCAACGTATATTATATAGTGAAGACAAACCTGGTGGCATAGGGTTGCGTGGCATTTGTCCGTGGGCAGGGTGGATCACATTGGGTAACATATGGTGGGGTGCATGGTGAGGCATAGGGGGGTGTCCCTGATGCATGGGACGAACCATCGCTGAAAACAAAACCAGCCAGAACATCAAGCAATAAAAATAAAATAAAAACATCCACAAGCAACATCAAGGCATATATAACAAATAGCAGCAAGACATAAATGGGATATGGTAACATGACACATTAAAAAAAAAAACATGTGAAATAAAAAAAATAAAGACACAACCATTGGTCCAGCTCAAATCTTAATCATTTCTGTTGCTGAGGTATAAAAGACTGAAATTTATTTCTTGAAGATTCAGAAAAGCTGATTGCACAATTTATGTCATCACTTCTGGATAATACAGACATTAAATGGTCTGTTAACAATCGGAAAGCCTATGCTGCGTTCCATTTGCCTTGTGTATACGTAACTCCCAACTTCACACAAAGTCGTGAACACGCTCTAATGTATTCCTATAGCGACCATACTGTGCATTTTGATTCATGAGCCTATAGAGAAATAAAACAGGCAAAGCACTATCAAAATGACTGTTTTTCTGGTTCATATCGCATTCAAATCACATCACTAAGTTTTAGGTCTTCCCACCTTTCAACATTTAGTGTTTCATACCGATAATAAACTTTACTTACTGTACTGGTCACAATTTTAACATTATTTGACTAGTCAAGTCTTGATGTCAAGGTTGTTTTCAAATTCCCACCTCACGACCCAAGTTCAGAGCCAAATAGAATGGCCCATGATGTCGTGTTTATGTAAAAACGAGACAAATAGAACGCGGCATTAGTTAACCTTGAAAAATAACACAACTGTTGCAAAGTCCGTTGGTGTTTACAAACAAGGATGAACTGAATCGTACTATAGACCATCTTGTTATATCCAGTGATTTGTATAACACTCCGTAGTTAAGTGTTCGTATATTATGTAAATAAACTACCGTACGTTTTTGTTCTGTCACATTCTTTCGCACGGGTGTATGTTATGGTTGTGTTAAGTACTTATTGTATTGAGTTTGTATATAATGATGCACCTTGATTATTCAAGTGCAGTCCTTAATACATGTTATTTACGTTTTTACAACATGGTATAACATGGTGGTGTTTGTCTTACTTACTTTGCGTGCATTATATTACTTTCCACGATATAACATGGCGACATACAACTTACTACAACCCGTACCGTTTTTGGCTGTCCCTTGCGAACCTTGTATACCTTGGAGGCAATGGATAGAATCATTTAAGATTTATTGAGAAGCAAGTGATGGGGAACATTTTACGCCAAATCGTAAACGGGCCATTTTACTGCATTGTTTGGGATGTGAAGGCCAACGAACATATTC
>JAODFY010125126.1:0-11370 GCA_027580055.1 Paracaudina chilensis | reverse complement strand
TAAACTACTCTCGCCCCAGGTAAGCTAAAAATCTGCTAGACTGGTCAGCTCATTTGCTGTTAGGTATGGGCTGGTAAACTACTCTCGCCCCAGGTAAGTTAGAAATCTCATTTGATGTTGTGTATGGGGCTTCAACAAATCATGAGAAAATCATTTGTAATCAGAATTGTGTTGATTTAAGGTGGCAAGCTAGCTCACACTGTATACCTGCATTGTCCATGCACCTTCTACTGTGCCTCTTTCATGCATTCTACACAGAAAGAGAGTTAGCACAGTGGATGATGCCAATGACTACATTTCATGAGGACCTCCGTTCAAGTCTCTTCAAGATGTGTGTCGTCTAGTTAGTGTTGATTAATCCATTTGACAATTCATTATCATCGATGTTAAATATGAATGTCCAACACTGACCTGGTACAGTTTGCATTAAATAACCCCAAAAAAGGTTTGCATGTTTATAAGTTCCTGCTTTCAGGAGTATCATAACATTTCATTCACTTTGATATATTTCACACATTATTTGCTGTCAGAAATAACAAATGCACTTACAAAGACTATTCTCTCTTGACCACAAATGCAAGGAATTTGGTTAAAGACCTAATTATAGACTGAACCCTTTGATTGATGCATATCAACCCTTGAGCATCAAGACATGTCTAGTTAAGTGTGGTCATCAAGACAAGTTTGGTTAAAGACCTAATTATAGACTGAACCCTTTGATTCATGCATATCAACCCTTGAGCATCAAGACATGTCTAGTTAAGTGTGGTCATCAAGACAAGTTTGGTTATATTCAAATGGTGGGGATAAATCAAAGTGCACATCTTGCACCCACTAGTTAAGGGTAACCCACTAGCTCATTTAAAAATGTCATCATCATGTGTGATTATTACTTTTACTGTAACCTTTACTACATTAACTTTTCTTCCATATATGTATCTAACAAAAATATACTATTTGGAAAGAAGCAATTTGCTCACAATTCAGTAAATATATAAATAGGTCTTACTCTCTATCATCCCTCGAAGGCGAGTGACATCCTTATAGCTATAGAAGACGATACACTGGGCCGGCTCTCCGTCACGCCCAGCCCGGCCGGCCTCCTGGTAAAATCCCTCCATGGACTTTGGGATCGAGAAATGAAAAACAAAGCGGACGTTGGCCTTGTCGATACCCATCCCGAAAGCAATGGTAGCACACACCACCTGGAGAATGGTCAAATATTGAATCGCATTGAATTTCATATCAGTTTAATATAACATAGAGTACAATAAAGAGTGTTAAGAAGTCATTGTTACAACTCTTTTGTAAAATAAATTGTAAAATATTTCTCCTCACAACTTGAATAGCAAAGCACATTTTGAATAAATATGCTGCTGGTTTCTATATTTAAAATTCCAAAGATCAGTGAAAACAGCCAGGGTTGAGTTAATGCTTAAGAACACTATTAATAACTGCTTGGAATAACAATAAAACATATAGTTATATTTTTATAAAGTTTATTTTAAATCAACACAGACAGGCAGAGTAATACATGAAGAACTGTACATGAAGTTTACTGATTCATTAATAATTTCAATAGATTCAGATGTACTAGTCAGAGGGGTAACTTGACTTTTGTTACATGCAGATGACCAGCAAAGATTATTATTTTTTTTTTAATATATTTGTTATGGAGTTTATTTTAAATGAACCCACAGGCTGAGTAATAAATGAAGAACTGTACATGGAATTTAAAGATTCATTAATAAATTCAGATGTACTAGTCAGAGAGGAGACCTGAATTTTGGGACAACTGATTCAAAATTAGATTTAGATTCGACGATAAATGAAATTTGCAGTTTCAAACCGACCTGGTATTCATCATTGATCCACATCCGCTGAACCAAGACCCTCTCCCGGTCACTCTGACCGGCATGGTACGCAGATGCTCGGATACCTTTGGACGAAAGCTCTTTGGCAGTAGTTTCACATTCTTTTCTATCATTTGAGGAGGAGGAGATATAGTTTGTACTTCAAAGCCAAAATAATTTCATATGATAAGCAGTAAACTTGTATAAAATGGCACATTATGTGGTTCATCATCTCAGCTGCTTGATATACAGTACATTTAATGGATAAATTGTACCATTCATCATGGTACTTGGAAGATGAACAGTGAAAGTATGAAAGAGTGAAAGATAAACAGTGAAAGTATTGTATTTAAATATTTCTTTTTAAAAAATCATTGAAAACACCTTTGGGAAGGAAAATTAGGGTTAAATTGATGATAAGTAGTCATTAGTGGTGTGATTGCATTTAATGAATGAACAATATATATCAAGGGGCTATATCAAGGGGCTATATCAAGAAGGAAATCAGATGGGTTTTGCCAGTCATGCATAACTAACAGGGTTTTCAGTTCATCTTCTTTAAGCTCAAAAACTCTCATTTTTTTTATTACCCTTGAAGGGGGGGGGGGCAAAATAAGTGGGACACACTAGGAAGTGAATCCAGGTTTTAGATTTACAGTCCGCTGAAAATTCGACTGTTTTTTATTGGTGTCCAACTATGGTACTTTAATAGCTATAGTTCGTGAATGGCACAAAGTCATTTTTAATTCAATCTAATTTGTAATTTGATTGAAGTTTCTCAATGAAGAAGAAACTGAATTTTCATTTGTGGATCATCGCTTTAAGCTTCTCAACTGTCACCATGTTCTCAGTTTTACTGCTTTTCTGAGGTTGATCAGAAATACAAGCTTTTCTTTGTCAAAACGATTAATGCTGTATCTTTGTACGTACCGGGATAAGCAATAAACAATGCCCGATTTATTGCGGTAGTGTTTTCGGATCAGCTCAGCGATCTCTCCAACCAACTTGCTGGGCTTCTTCTCCCTCACCTCAAACTGAAGGTTTGCGCGATCAAAGCTGGATGTGAAACTGCCGAAAATAAAATGATGATCTACTTTAAACTGTTCCACTTGTAAAGATTGGAAACTTGTGTATGTGTGTTCAGAACTCAACATAGGATAATTGGAAAATATGCTCAAAACTAACAACAAAATTAAAACATTGAAATAGAAACAATTTAAATTTTTTAATTGGAAATATTTTAAAGCTTAAAAATATTTTAAAAATTGAAAATACTTTAAATAATGAAAATATTTAAAAATAGACATTTATATAGACATTGCTCACGTTTGGGGAGTCTTCATTCCCAGTTGGTGAAGAACATCCTTCCGTACTCTGGGGGTGGCGGTAGCGGTGAGGGCCATGAAGGGAACCCCCGGAAACTTCTGTCTTAGACGACAGAGCCGTTTGTAGTCCGGCCTGAAGTCATGTCCCCACTGACTAACACAGTGGGCCTCATCAATCACAAACTTTGCCAGCATCCCGCGGTTATAAAGATGCTCCATGACCGAGATCAACTTGGGACTTGCACTGATCTGAAAAATGTGGATTATTTTATGTTTGAGTTTATTACAAAAGCAATGAGAAGTTGGTCTCAATTTTGGTCCAGATTTGTATGTTGTGTTATTTAAGGGTATAAGGGACCCAATATGGCAGACCCCCAATTTAAGTTAAAAGCTACAATCTTCAACAAAAATTGATGGGACAAGTAACCGTTTTCCCCGCTCCCCATATCAATGTTGAGGGAATATTTCTTGAGAACCCAACATTGAATGAGGGGGGTGGGGAGTTGGGAAAACAGGCATTTCTACTTAACTCAAATTTTGTCCCGTCATTTTTGTCGAAGATTGTAGGTTAAATTCAAACAGTTGATATACATGTTAAATCATATTTATTTTACAAGTTACCAATGTTAGTGTTAAAAAGGATATCAGCAAATTTGATCTACCAGTATTTGGATGATATACTTAGGGTTACATGCTGGATACATGTCCCTTTTTATTGATCTCTTTGAATAAACATAGGGTTGAATGCTGGATACATGTCCTTGTTCATTGATCACTTTGAATGATATACATAGGGTAACATGCTGGATACATGTCCCTGTTCATTGATCTCTTTGAATAAACATAGGGTTACATGCTGGATACATGTCCCTGTTCATTGATCACTTTGAATGATATACTTAGGGTTACATGCTGGATACATGTCCCTGTTTATTGATCTCTTTGAATAAACATAGGGTTACATGGTGGATACATGTCCCTGTTTATTGATCTCTTTGAATGATATACTTAGGGTTACATGGTGGATACATGTCCCTGTTTATTGATCTCTTTGAATGATATACTTAGGGTTACATGCTGGATACATGTCCCTGTTTATTGATCTCTTTGGATGATATACTTAGGGTTACATGCTGGATACATGGCCCTGTTTATTGATCTCTTTGGATGATAAACTTAGGGTTACATGCTGGATACATGTCCCTGTTCATTGATCACTTAGAATGATATACTTAGGGTTACATGTTATTTGGTTTACCTCTTATTTTAGTCATGTACCTTAGCATATTCTTATCATTTTATTTAATCTTAATGGTTGCTCATAAATGTGTATTTTAGTGTGTTGTATATTGTTTACATTTTTTACTATATGTATTTCACTGTATGTGTTATTCATTACTTCAATAGTTCATCATTACATGTGTAACATAATTTACATATTTTCTTTGACAAATGCATTAAAGGTTCTATTAGACTTTCATCCTCAACATATCACATATTCCCTTCGTGTGATATCTTTTTAATCATTCAGTCCATAGTTTGTCACACAAAACAACTATATTCTCTACTCATTTTGCCAATAATTTTATTAGCAAGAATTTAAACATGCTTGAACACCCTA
Organism: Paracaudina chilensis; assembly: GCA_027580055.1. Classification (NCBI taxonomy): domain Eukaryota; kingdom Metazoa; phylum Echinodermata; class Holothuroidea; order Molpadida; family Caudinidae; genus Paracaudina; species Paracaudina chilensis. The sequence continues at coordinate 6,571 of JAODFY010125126.1, read as the reverse complement.
AGAACCATGCTTTGCAGGATTTGTTCGGCGACAAATTATATGCATAAACCAGAATTTTTCACTAAATAATACAAATCAATTTTGGAAACAGCCAATGAGATAAACGTATGTTTATGTAATTCCAGAATTGCAATTTTAGCTAGAAGAATTTGGCGTGGTTTCCTACTGACGTCTAAATTAATCTCTGACAGCATCTTTAAGTAGTGCACTTATTTTTATTATTTATACTATAATAACGTAAAGGAATGGGTCTTTAGGACATGGGAGGGGAGACGTACCTTCTCGGGGGTGACATAAATCAGTTTAATAACAGGATCCCTGAAGGAGAGCTGTCTGTAAACACTCTCTGCCATGCCGGGATCAATATCACCAGACAGGTGTACAGCCGGGATCTGTCACAAAAGAAAAAATAAATTTCACTTAAAGCAGGAGTGCAAAATTTAGGCAACATTTGTTATCACAAAATGTATTTCTTTTCCTTTTCATATATCTTTTCCTTTTCATCCGCAGAATTTGTCCGCAAATTTATGCAGAAAAATGTACAGATGGGAGGGGTAAGGTGTAGTGACCAAAAGTGATCAATAGGGATCATGTACTTAATATGCGGAACATATATACCAAGTATGAACTTGATTGGACCAGGCAATCCGGACTTATCGTGTTTACAAGCACAAATTTCACAAAATCCCTAAAATTGCTATTTTGTCTAAAAATTTGGCCAAAAAAAACATTGAATCTGCACCAAAAACAATAGGGTTCCTGTGCTCAACTTGGTCGGACCAGGCAGTCTGGACTTATCATGTTTACAATCAAAATTTCACAAAATCACAAAGTTTTGAACCCAAAAAGACCTTGGATCTGCACCAAAAACAAATGGGATCATGTACTCATTATGAGGAACATGTATACCAAGTATGAACTTGGTCTGTCCAGGCATGGTCCACTTATCGTGTTTTCAAGCAAAGCATCACATACACACGCGCCGGCACGACTGCATAGATTCCTTGAGACAACCTCAAGGAATAAAAAAACAAAAACAATGAAAGTCAAGGACCACATACTTCCAAGGAAACCAGCTTTTGGACTTGGTCTTGAATGAGAGATCGTAGAGGAGAGACAACAACAGTTACTCCGGCTGTGAGGACCCCGGGTAGCTGATACGTCAAACTTTTACCCCCACCTGTAAGCGAGATAATATTATATTTTATTGTGTGTCAAAATCATCATGGTAACAAATATATAGAAACAATAAACAGTTTAATTGTGTAAGTAGCATTTGTGAGGAATGTAACCATTTAAATGGGGTACTCCTTAGTTGACTGTAGATTGTTTGTAGCATGCTGTGACAAATCTATTGTTTGGATAGGTCTTTCTTCACAGTGTGCAAACTAAAATTCTACTGTTGTGTTTCTCTTGTTTTTTTTTATTCCCCAAATAAATTTCAAATGCTTTCTGAATAATGTGACCAGTGTTGTAGCTACGCCAGTCGGCACTGGTCGGGCATAACCAGCATAACCAGCTTGTCAACCAGCACTCAAAGTTAATAAGCATTCTACTGACTGGCACTCAAGCATCCTACCTACCAGCACAAATACAAGAATATTAAAAACTTACATTGTGAAAGGGCAAAATAGGACTCTGCAAAGTACATTAAGCGATGTGCAAAATTATATTTACTTATTTTATTTTACTATTACAGACTATGTTAACAATACAAATGATATGTACTTTATGCGCATGTAGGGGCACGCCACTCTCTGTCCACCCATGAAATTAGCCAGCACATGGTTTGATTTAGCCGGCACTAAATTTGCTCTAGCTATAACACTGAATTGACTCACACCATAAGATTTCATACAGCACCAGGTAATCTGTATGGGCCACTTAGACACCGCACCATAAGATTTCATACAGCACCAGGTAATCTGTATGGGTCACTAAGACACCACACCATAAGATTTCATACAGCACCAGGTAATCTGTATGAGCCACTAAGACACCACACCATAAGATTTCATACAGCACCAGGTAATCTGTATGGGCCACTTAGACACCACACCATAAGATTTCATACAGCACCAGGTAATCTGAATGGGCCAAACCCACTAAGATACCATGACAGACCCAAACTCTTCTCAGCAGGCACTCTATAACACAGTCTGATCAAGAAGGTGGCACAAATGTACAGGTCATGAAGTTTATTTGATAGGTAATTATTTCTATGGGGTGGTTGGGGTTCAATCTGTTTTTCGTGTGTTTTCACACATATTACTAATAATAATTTTTTTGAATTGCTGAAGTATCTTATAAGAATAATTTTTGAGGAGTTTAATAAATCACTGAAAGAATTAGCATCTTATGAGTTTTTTTATTTTGGGGTCAGAGTTTTTGCATGCTGTGCTGAGGAATGTATGAATGGAAAATAAGCCTGTGTAACTTTGTGTTACACAGACCTGTATTAACGTTGTTTTAATATAAATGAACCCACCTAACATTGTGTTACTGACAGACCTGTATTTTACATTGTTTTAATGGAAAATAACCCATTTACATTGTGTTATTGACAGAACCGTACAGTTAATAAATTGATAAATCATAGAAATTGAAACCTGTTGGCATCAGCACAAAGCAATCTTCTCCAAGGAGAGTGGCATTAATCGCTTCCAGCTGGTTCTTCCTGAACTCATGGAGACCAAATGTTTTCCGGAACACCTTGAGCAGTTCTTTGGAATGTTCAAATTTAAATCCACTGAATTTACTTGGCGGGCTAGTCAGAACCGACTGGATCTGACCTGTACAAGGAAAGAAAAAGATTTCACAAAGACTGAGATACAAAACAGAGGTCTAGCACTGCAATGTCCTTCAGCTCCACTGAAAGACAAGATCTTCTATCAATAATGGCCAGATTTTTTTGGGGTTCCACCAATCAGGTAGAAATCAGGTTCAGGGGGTTTCAGATATCAAACTAGACATATTACAAGCCTTCTTTCTTTTGGCTCCTGATTAATAATGCCTGAACAAATGCTTCATATCACAAAATGGTGTCCTTTAAAGGTACTATATCTCCTATAACTAAAACAACATTTTCCAGCTATATAATTTATAAAATTTACAACCAGGAATCACACCCACCCCAGTTATATTTTATCCCCAGGCAAGTTTAAATCATTTACTTATTTGTAAAACTATGTGAAGTTTTACCTGACTGGCAAGGACTGGCCATATATCAATTGCCTTCATGATATCTTACCACTTTAACAGAAGGAATGCATTATTGTCAGAGCTCTGACTAGACTAATTTATGTTTCTAACCGGCAAATTGTACAATCTGGAATGTATCTTCAACACATTTGCTGTAACTTTCTTTCAGTGTATGTGCTTATATCATTACTATATATATGTTATGTTTCAGTAGCTTCATTTGTAAAAATAGAAACCAGTTCTGGTTCCTTCTTTTAAATCAGTAAGAACATTGTGACTATTCATACGACTGAAGTCGTAGGAATAAGGACGGCAGTAGTCACTATTCATAATTTCATACAACAAAAACTAACAGCATGCACATTTCTGTACATGTTAAACACATATGTAAGTGCGTCCACCTTCAAGGAAATTTCCCTCTTCGATTGGAATTTTTTTGACATTCTGAGGAATGTTTTGACGATTTAAGGAATTTTTGCTCTAGTTTGCTGTGACAATAATGTTACAAATGGGCTCAAAATTTGTTTTTAAGGGAATTTTGAAGGAATTTGAAGAAATTTTCCATATGAATAGTAGCTCCTGTCATCCTTATTTCATACAACTTTTTCCATATGAATAGGCCCCACCCAGTAAGTAACATCACTTTAGAAACACTTGTTTTTTGGGGGAAATACTGCCCAAAAACATTTGACTGTAAGTCCACTTGCAGGCATAAACCTTTAATTTAGTGAAAATGACTCACTCTGCTTCATAAACTGGGTAGGTGAAGGGGTTTCAATCCTGGCCGAAGGACCGCCGGTGTTCCCTATGGGGGTCTTCATAGAGCCTCGAACTGGTTCTGGTGTCTGGAAGCTTTCGTAGGTCCCTTTTGTATTGAATCCTTTCTGCAACATGTTCTGATTAGCTCCCATCTTTGTAACTGACAATAATCCTGGTGGCTTAAGTGGGGCTTGTCTTTGATTGTCAGAATGATTCTCATAGAAACTCTCCCCACCACCGGGGGAGAGCTTTGACGATGCAGGCTTGAACTGATTTCCTTTTGAGCTTGTATGTTGGAAGGACCCCTTAATGTCTGCATTCCTTGATTGTCCTGGGTCGTCGTCCCAGGTGTGCCTGGCAGGACCAGCCATGGAGGTTGGACTAATTTCGATTGGCGGGGAAGCACTAATTTGGGAGGATGCCATGTTGAAATTGAAAGTGTCGGTCCTTTCTGGACTTTGATAAGATGTCTGTCCATATTGGAACCGGTTGCCATTAGCACTGTTCAGTCCATCCATACTGGCTTTGGCTTGATTTGACTCTGATGGTTTCTTTGAACTAATATTGCGTAACTTTGACTCAACTTGCTTTCTCTTGGCCAGAACTTTCTTTCTGTAATCAAATAATAATAATAATTTAAGTATTAATTTAAATGGTGCACATGCTTATCAATTAAAAAAGTTCCTTTATTTTAAAATATGGAAATGTTACTAGATTACACAGATTTCGAACAGAAGGGGAAAAATCTTTGATAGATCAGCGGTAAACTCATGTAAGCCTATTAAGATTTGATGATAAATGCACAAGAGAAACATTCCCTTAATCTATGGAAATCTCTAGCAACCACTCACCTAAAGGTCAATAGTTTTCTCATATCAGAGCCATTCTCAAGCAGTGAGTTGTTATTCTTTTGTTTACAAGCCCCGTCCAGTCGATCACAGATGTACTCCATTGTAGTGAACATTAAATCCTTCACTGATATGATTCGCTCTTCAAGCTCAGCCTCTGAAGACTAGAGAAAGGGGAAAAATATCCAAGATTTTCATTAACCCATATGAAGGGTCCCAGCATGCCAGAAAATGTTAAGGACCCTTGAATTGCAACATAGAAGTAATGTATGCTAACAAAAAAGGATAAAAAGAGACACAAACCCAACAGCCATTTTTAATACAGGCTCCTAGTTGCACTGTGCTTGATATCTTGAAAATGTAACAAGATATTTGGATGCTGATTGCACTGTCTTGTGTATCTTTTTTTTTTATCCCCTTTCATATAAGCTAAGGCTACCTGCTTTGTAATTCAAAGGTTTGGGATCTACATGTGTAACTCAGAGGCCCAACATCCTAGGTTTTGGGTGTTGATTTGCCAAGCAGTTTCCTCCATTGACAAATAAGGTTTTAGACCATTTTGTTGGCTCAATATACATTTTATATACAGCATACACTTTTTACACAATAAGCATATTTCACAAAATAGTGTTTGGATGACCATCATGATGATCATTGGCCCAATGCTTGCCTACCCTTCATATAGATGAAAGGAAAAGCTAGGTTATTCATACTATGATTTTTGGGTAAAGCCAATCTCACCCTAATTATTCCATTCATCAGGATTTTTTGCAATACCCTTTGTGCATTTGGGCTACAGAGCACATTATTTGACTATAAGCAAACATATCTTCCACATGTATCACATACATACCTGTGAAGATATTGGACTCAAAGCCGCGTGTTTATTCAGTTCACACAGTAGGTCATCAGCACTCTTCTCAGACTTATTGTTGGTGACTTTGCTCCTGCCCTCTCTTACCACCACGCTCTTCCTCTTCCTCGGTGGAGATTCAACAATAGGGGAGGATGGGGGACTCAAGTCCGTCTCTATCTGCACACTTGCAGGAGGCAGGGTGAAGGATGGTTCAAATATCTCTTCCATATCCTCTTCAGTGGGTACATTTTCTACCTGTGGCAGGAAAATAAAAAAAGTTAAACTGACAACATCGGGTTTGTGTTTAACAAAGTGTTCAACTGCCAAAATTTGGTATGCTGAAGACTGCAGGGGCTATATCACAAACAAAAATTAGATGGGTTTTGCAACTCACATATTGTTCAGTTCATGTTCTAACTCTTAAATTTGTATTGATTTACACATACATGGGAAGTAAAAAATAACTAGGAGAATCTAGGCATGGACTCCTGGTTGTAGATTTAAACTAAAAGATTGGATCACATGAGGATGTACACGGAGTAAGCAAGGAAAGCAACTTTCTGAAGTGTTTTCTGAGGAAAACCACAAACCCCCCCAAAAGATTGGATCACATGAGGATGGGGCAAGTACACAGAGTAAGCAAGTAAAGCAACTTTCTGAAATGAAATCCACAAACCCCCCAAATGTACAGCCTACATTTACCCGTCTCCAGCGTCTAGCATATTTACAGAGTGGACAAATTACTCTAAATACGTCATCTGTTTTCCCTCCACTCAAACTTTCCACATGGAATTGATCTTTTCTAGCACAACTTGGGGAAGTTTTGGGGATCGTTTTCATGTATCCAACAAACACTCGGACACTACAGCAGCAGGTTTTTGGTCTCCTGATCTACTTACAGAGTCAC
>JAODFY010124904.1:0-11371 GCA_027580055.1 Paracaudina chilensis | reverse complement strand
AAACTTATTGCAATTTGAAGAATGCAAATTCAATGATTACATAGATTGGTGGACCCTCTTGGCAACCATAGCATCAAGTCAGAGCAAAAATAATTCCATGACCAAATTTCCATAGACTTATTTGAAGGTTAAAAAAAAAAAAAATACTGTTTAAAAGCTAAAATAATCATTTCCTTGTTGAGTTTTCATGCATACACACACACATACACACACACACCAAGTTGAATGCATAGGTGACTTTTGCTTTCAGCAAGTAACCCAAAAATCATGAATTATATAACATAAAAAAATCATAAAAATCATGAATTATATAACATAAAAAAAATAAAAGGAGGCTCTGCTTTTTGGTTCCGATGCCAAACGCAGCATCGGAACCTATGCAGTCAAGTTGGCAGGTGTGTGTGTGACACTTGAGATTGTAAACAGGATATCTCAAGAAGGAGAATGTGGAATGATATCATACTTGGTATATATGTTGGCCATAATAAGTAGATGATCCCCATTGTTTTTGGTGGCCATGCCCTGAATATTAATGAAGGGGCAGAGCTTAAGGTAAAAATTTAAAAATGTCAATATCTTTGCAGCAGTATGTCCGATCTGCTTCATACTTCGTATGGTGATGTAAGTTGATTTGTGGTACATTTTCCCAAGAAGGTTACATTTCATCTAATTAGTTTTCATGAATGGGCGGGGCTTATGCTAAATCGCTAAAAAATACCTTGTAAACACGATATCTCAAGAAGGTGTAGTGGCAATGATATCATACTTGGTACAATGTATATGTTGGCCATAATGAGTAGATGATCCCTTTTGTTTTTGGTGGACATGCCATGAATATTAATGAAGGGGCGTAGCTTAAAGTAAAAATTTTAAAATGTCAATATCTTCGCAACAGTATGTCCGATCTGTTTCATGGTGATGTAAGTTGATGAGTGGTACATTTTCCCAAGACAGTCACATTTCATCTAATTAGTATTCATGAGTGGGCGGGGCTTATTTTAATCGCTAAAAAATACATTGTAAACACGATATCTCAAGAAGGTGAAGCTGGAATGATGTCATACTTGGTATATATGTTGGCCATAATGAGTACATGATCCCTATTGTTTTTAATGGACATGCCATATTATATATGAATATTATTGAAGGGGCGGGGCTTAAAGTGAAATTCTTAAAATGTCAACATCTTTGCAGAGGTACGTCCGATCTGCTTCATACTTGGTATGCTGATGAAAGCTGATGAGTGGTACATTTTCCCAAGACAGTGACATTTCATCTAATTAATATTCCTGAATGGGAGGGGCTTGATGCAAAATAGCTCAAAATAGCTTGTAAACACAATATCTCGAGAAGGAGAGTTATAAATATTGAATTATTGTCATATTCAACTGTTTAGATGCTCCATGATTAGAAGATGTGCCTCATTGTTATTGTTGTCCATGACATGAATATCATTGAGTGGCCGGCCGGGCTTATATTTTTTTTAAATGTGAATATTTTCATATAACAATGAAATTTGTAACTAAGGTTAATAAAATCTCATCAATGGCATCGGAACCATTAAGCCTTTTGGTTTTCTGGTTTAGTCCTTGTGGGCAGTCACAAGGAATCTTATGCAGTCATCTCGCCATTCGTGTGTATGCATGTGTGTGTAAATATGTAACGCTTTTGCTTGTAAACACGCTAAGTCAACCATGCCTGGTCAAACCAAGTTCAAACTTGGTGTGTTTCTCACTATAAAAACAAGGACCATATTGATTTGAGTGGAAATCTGAGCTCAATTTGGGCCAAGAATAGAACATTTGTGAAATTTTGCCTTTTAAACACGTTAAGTCCACCTAGTGATGTAGGTCTCGAGACCTGCCTCAGTCTAGAGACCAGTTTTTGCCGATCTCGGTCTCGACACCCTGAGGTTTCGGTATTGGTCTCGGACCCCCGAGGTCTCGGAAACTTTGCTGGTTTCGGTCCGAGATGCTTACCCCTTGTGAAATCCAAATTAAGAGAAATTAATAAGTTCAGTTATAAATATTACTGGTTTCCTCCAAACGTGGTCCAATTTGTAAGTGATGATTGACCCTATGATGATTGACCCTGACTGGTGCAAATGGATAAAACAGTTGGCAAGTGGCATCTGGCAACCTTGTCAGCAATGATAGAATTTGAATGACATTGACTGTGGGGAGGTTTAAGAATTAAAGGTTTTAAACGAAAACATTCTATGAACTGGGAGGACACTGAAACTGTTACCAGTCAACACTAGCAGTCATCTTCAGCACTTTACGGACTGGATAGTTCATACTGGATGTAAATATCTATAGGCCTACTGGTCACAGGAATTGTTCAAAAACTTATTTATATTTAGTAAATAGTATCAGATTCTGCACATTGATGCTATAGAGGTTGTTTTGTGGAGTATGAAGTACAAAGTAGGGTAACATAAGTCATTTTTAATGTTGTACATTTGTTTCACTTCCTTATACATTAGGCTTATGTATGTAAGGTCTCGGCCTCGGTCTCAGACCTTGTCGGTCTCGGTCTTGTTTTCCGGTCCTGGTCTCGGTCTTGTTCTTGATACCTGCTGGCCTCGGTCTCGGTCTTGGTCTCGGATGTGCTGGTCTCGACTACAACACTGAGTCCACCATGCCTGGTCAGATCATGTTCAATACGGTGTGTATGTTTTTCACAATGAATGCAAGAAACCTATTGATTTGAGTGGAGGTCTGTGTTCAATTTGGGCCAAGAATAGAAAATTTTGTTATTTGTGGAACGTTTTGCTTGTAAACACGCTAAGTCAACCATGCCTGGTCAGATCAAGTTCAAACTTGGTGTGTATGTTTCGAAATGAACAGAACATCGTTGTAACCGATTGATGAGATTTCTGCGTGCTTGTTGGACTTTGTATCAATTGATATACTTAATTAACGTTATGATGTACGTTGATCAACGATGAAACGTCCGCTCCATGTACGCAAGACTCTACCGGACAATCTATAACAATATATATACTTCCATACAACAATACCTGATGCTTGTACATACTGAGCCAGGGAAGGAATTTGATGCTGTGTCGTGGTCTAGTGTCGAGGACAAATTTACACACACACAAAAAGAACGGTTCGAGTGACTTGTTTACACTAGTGGTTTATTTCCGATCCATTAAACGAACGTTGAATGTCAAAATGTCAATATAGAGAAATGTGTAATGAAACCTTCGTATTTGTACTTTGCTCCATACAATCCCGTTTGGCGGTTTACAACCGTGAAAATCCCTCTCTAGCTAACCTTCGCCAGTACTGCTCGAGTACTGCCATTTGACAACTTCTTAAGCACAAAGCCTCGCACACGGACCGATAATTCGCAATTTGTAATTCTAGTAGGTCTTCTTCGTATATAGCTGGTCCATAGTTTAGTTTATTAGACTGAGGGCCAGGAAGGACCTAAGTATATTCTTTCAGAGATGTATCTGTCGGTCAGCTTAGTTTTCCTCCTGGTGCAAGTGTGTTCTCTCACCGCATCTGTCATCGGAGCGAAAGAAGATGGCATCGAAGAAGTGATGCAGCAGATCAGGGAGCTACAAGAGAAAATACAGATGATGGAAGAAAAACAGGAATCAATGCAGGTGAGTCCCACAGGTACCGTGCATACATGGGCCAAGAGAAGGACAATTATTCTCACGCTCTTAAAATTAATCAGTCAAAATAACGTTAATTACACGTATGATATAACATTTTGACTAATATAATACTTATTGACTAACTAACAATATTTTGACTTATTAATATCAACAGTGCAGAACTATTTGTATGAAATATCCGCGGCATTTTACGAGTTTGTTTTTAACAGCATTGATACGATGCAAAATGGTGTTATTTTTTATTTCGATATTTGTATTGCTTTGAGATTTAGTATTCGTAAATAACTGGTAATCTTTAGCCCTATTTAAACCCCTAAAATTTTGCTGACAACTAAAAGAATAAACCAAATGACACATGCCTTAACTGGTACTGTGACAAAATACTGTAGTGCACCCAATGACCCAACATTTTGGGATTGACCACGTGATAACAGAGACCTCGAAGAAGAAATCGCAAAACGATTATTAACACGAATTCATGAATAGGCTACAAGTTATTTACAATATGCACACATGCCGAAGGTATGTCTGTTCAGCCTCTCTACTATACGCTGGTCTGTCTGCAACTAACTGCGACTGCATCCCAAATGCTGCCTTATATAGACTGTGCCTGGCAATATACCCTGCACAAACTAATGTGGGCTCATATGGCGGTCTAATACAACCCCACGCAAATTTGTGAAGCTCATACAGGGGTCTAATATAACCTCACACAAATTCCTGTGGGGTCATATATGGCGGTCTAATATAACCCCGCTCAAATTACTGTAGGGTGACATGGCTATCTAATATAACCCCACACAAATTAATGTATGGTGACATGGCTATCTAATATAACCCCACACAAATTACTGTAGGGTGACATGGCTATCTAATATAACCCCGCTCAAATCACTGTAGGGTGACATGGCTATCTAATATAACCCCACACAAATTAATGTGGGGTCATATGACGGTCTAATTTAACCCACACACATTCATGTGGGGTCATATGGCAGTCTAATATATCCCCGCACAAATTACTGTGGATCACGCAGCGGTCTAATATAACCCCGAAAAAAATACTGTAGATCATACGACGGAGATGGTTATATTCACGACTAGGTTGCCTCTTGAATGACAACATGCAGTTTCATGTTTAGCAATGAAATAAATACCTACCCTTATATATGATATTGAATACAATTTTCTATACCCTCACCATCTGAACTGCCAAAAACATTTGTTGATGTCATGATTGTTTGTTAAAATTGTATTTAATGAGATTACGACAAAGTATAAATGGAGTAAAACTGCCAGAATCGCTAAATGTTACGTTAACCTTCCGCATACACATCATTATAATTACGCTGCCCTGGAAGACTGGTATCCATCTTGGTGTATTACTGTATATATGTCTGGTGTAAGGAACGGAAGTAGATTCTGTGTTTTTATTTTGCTTTACTCAGAACGAGATAGAAATTCTTCGCGGGAATGGTAAAGCGCAAGACGAACATACTCGCTCCCGAAGAAGCGCGGACGAGGGGAGCCAAACGTTACCCGGCAACGGAGCTAACGGTCAGTATATGGTATACAGGAGGAATGAATGCCTTGAGGCAACCAACCTGGCTATTTCTGAAGATAACTCTTGTTGCATGTGTTTCTATATGGTGCGATGCACTGCAAAGCGTTATTTTTTTTAATGTCATTGGACATGATAAGTTGCAACCAAGGTTTGAAAAGACAAGGACAATCTGTTAAAAGAAATAAAAGACACCATGTCCCACCCCCTATGATGGTCCTAACCCTAATTCTATCCCAAATGAGCAACCGACCACGGCCGTTAAAGTAGGTTCGCACCAATGCATTTGTAAGAACATCATGTATTAAGCCATGAATATGTTGGCGATGAAATCACCACATGTTTAATCAATATATTTTCATGTTTTAGGTCTATATTACATCAACCGATCTTTGGTTAAAATGTGTTCATATTATACAATCGTTGCATAGTTTCAACATCTATCAATCCGAAATTCAAGGAATAAATTTTGGGTTACATTCGACCGATATCATCGGTCACTGGGCCTCTCATAGACATATATTACATAAAATCACCAAATGTATACATCAGTCCGCGTCCGTCAGTTATTGCATGTAGTTGGACCTGGCAAGTTAAGAAAACATACATATACATGTAATGCATCTCAGCAAATATCCAAGTAGATGTTATTTGTGAGGTAAGTCTAATTTACACCATAACCACCATAACCACCATAACATAACCAACATACCAGGTGCTGTGACATGTGCCATCTGTCATCAGTTTCCAAGCCTGCCTTCGATTTCCCCTTCAAAACACTTGGGAAACATCAGTTCAAAATTCATCTCATTATTGTTAGAAACAAGACTTGAATGATTTCTGTATTAACAGATGCTGTGTTATGACCCTCGTTGAGTAATTCTGTAAACGAATAACCGGTTTCCATATGATGGTAACTTACACACGCTGTGGTTACGACAATCGTACTCACATATTGCTGTGGATGTTTGAATTATGAATCTATTATTTTGAATGAATTTAATTTTCCTTAGGCTACATTACATAACTATATCATGGGTTTTACAATCTGAAGATTTGGAAATTGATATCGTCATTTGATCTTGGAAGTTCAATTACCGGGTTTATCATACGAAAACTGAATAAAAATGAGTTTAATTAAATGATTTCTTTGACAAACATCTTACACACCTTAATTACATGCCTTACTGAAGGATGTGTTCCTGGCACTAACGGCTGTCCAATGACGGTAACGCCTTTCTCCATTGGCGGTTCTTGTATTCTCTGTCCAGCTGGGCCTCGTGGTTACCCCGGCCCATCAGGGCCCCCTGGTAGAGATGGCAGGGACGGAAGAGATGCAGTGGGTAAGTACATGCACAATTTTTCTGCTACGAAAAACAAATTTAGTAAATAATAACCTTACGTACTATATTATAGTTTCTTTTTCGAAAAATTATGTAAAATCGAAAAATGATAATGTTATTGCCACTACGCCGCTGTGTCATTTCGTTATTGTTTGTCGTCTTTCAGCTATCGTCACTTCTGAGGGAAGCCCAGGTTTTGGATCCGTCTCCTCTACATACACCGCTGCTCCCAGTAACACGAGTGGGGCTGTCTACGTACGATGGGGGCACAGTGAGTGTCCCCAGCTCTCATCTCTCATATATGCTGGTAATTATAAGCTCTGGTTTTTATGGGACACTATTATTGAACCGGTTGGAAGAATCATCTCTAGATAACTTAAAGCAAATTTCAAAATGATCTCCCCAGAGAGAAGAGGTTGAAACATAGAAGGGAAGGAGCGGGGTTTACAGTAACTATGAGTGGTTAGTGATTTATAGTAAATATGATTTCTTGTCTGATGACCCACAGGAATAAACACCCAGTCACTCTATTCAGGACGACATAAATCATTATAGTGCCTAAGATACGGTCATGTGGAGAACATTTTATACAATCTCCTAGATATAGCTGTACTAATTATGTGTAGTTTCATGCCTGGATAAGTTAGTAATGGAATGATTTGATTGAGCAACGGAAGCTTCACCAGATTGTTCAAATAGGGATGCACGGGAAGGGGGGATGGGCGTCAAGTAATGGGGAAATAAAATATAAGTCAATCTCTCTTTGGCGGGTGTGGTGGTGGGGGGTTGGGGGGATTGCACGCGTATGAGCATTTGTCAATTATTACTGTTTTGACTCGATTGAACATATTGTAAAGAAATATTTAACCGATATTGTTTCGACCATTTTTTCATGGGCAAATCGCCAAGATAGAAACAAATGTTCGGATAATATTTGTTATACCGTTCAGCTTCTAAATACATTCAACTTGAATCATCGTTCAGCGAGTGAGATTTACCCTAGAAGTGGTTGATTCATAAACAAATTGCCTCCTCTGTTGAAAAATAAATACGAGCAGTGGCGCCGCCAGTGTATTGTGATTGTGTATTATAATTTGTGTCTTTGGGGCAGGAGTGTGGCTAACCTTAAATTTTTGAGGGGGCCCAACGATTTCATGTGGAGGGGTGGGATCTGATGTACAAGTTTGAGCAGACCGCCACCATCGTTTGGCGCGTAGCAAAGAAATGTTTGCCAAGATTCCTGCCAGATTACCGGAAAATGACACTTCCTAGGCCTTGTATGTATGTTTTACAAATTGACACGCCAAAAGGGTAAATAAGAAATATTTCTAGACACAGTGCTACAAGGGTTCCCTGTCACATGCTGGAAGGGGCTGGGATGTACAAGATCTGAGCGGAGCGCCACCATCGGTTGGCGCGTAGCGTAACCAAGAAATTTTTGGCCTAAATGCCTTCTAGGTTACCGAAAATGGCACTTCCTAGGCCTTGTAGGCCTAAGTAAGTTGTATGTATGTTTTACAAATTTATACGCAAAAAGGGTAAATTAGAAATATTTTGCAAAAAGGGTAAATTAGAAATATTTTTAGACAGTGCTACAAGGGTTCCCTGTCACATGCACACGTCGCGGCATATTGTACAGCTGAAAGACAGTATGAATAAGGAATTGTATACAAGGGGCTACCTTTGTTACATAGATGCTCAATCAGGAGCTATTTATGTGGACCAGGGGCCATTTCGTTTTTCTCTCTAGATCGCCAGAAATATCACATTTCTAGGCATTGCAAGTAGCTTCTAAACCTCCTTTATTTTGAGATCTCCTGAATTAAAAATTTAGACTTGCAGTTGAAGTCGCATGGTAAAAGTGTTTTGGCCCCGCGTGGTTCGTGCGATATAGGCGAGTATTTGCCCGAATTTCAACACACATTCTCGAAAATTGTTGGGGGCCTGGCAGAAATATGATGCGGGGGGAGAATCCCCAAGTGGCTACGCCTCTGTCTTTGGGGGTTTGGATTTTTAAGCATGACCTTGAGGTCATGACCTCAAATGCGATTTGGTGCTATATTTGTCATGTTTGGAAGTAAATTGTTTGGAATTTGTTTTTGTTTGTTTATTTGTTGTTTGTTTTATTTAAATCATTTTTTACACTTAACCCCACCCCCTACGAAAAACTATAACTCAAACAAATTTTCAGGCAAATTTTTTTTGGTCAAAATAGGATTGGGGGCACATGCCCCCATGCCGGCGCCACTGAATATGATTTAATGTTCCTACATATATAAGCAGGAGCGATTCTTATGTGACATAAATAACTGTATGTTCTTTTTCACAAAGGTATCGCTGCCGGGGCCCAATATGGTTCCAATGGAAACGGAGCCAACCAACTCTGTCTTCCGGAAGAGCCGGTTTACGACGAACCGGTTGCCGGGGTCGGAACATCTCGTGCAGGACTATACGCGTTGGAGTACCAGATAGATTCGTTCCCAACACACAACGACCGTATCTGGCACGACGTGCCGTGTGCCGTCTGCAAATCACCGGGGAGGTTCGCAAAGCTGATGGTGCCAGGAAAGAATACGTGTCCGTCTGATGAGTGGACGAGGGAGTACGGAGGTTACCTCATGGCGGAGAGGGGGCACTCCAGCCACAAACGATCAACAAATATATGTGTTGATCGAGAGATGCAGACTGTACGCCGCACGAGCGACCATCCTTCCGGACATTTGTCAGGCCTTTTGAACCTTGTGGAAAGCCGATGTGTGTCAAGTGGGGGCGGGCTTCCCTGCGGTCCTTACGTTGACGGATATGAAATGACGTGTGCCGTTTGTACTCAATAAGACACATATAATTAAGAAGCATTAGAAACATATCATATATTTGAGCATGTGAAAGTTAACAGGACGTATCAATAACCGTCCAAGGTAAATATGTTAATTATAATTCTAGTATGCGCACAAATCCATGATGGTCTTCTGTTATCACGATCCAGATAAATCATTCCCACATATTATTATAGCATTCCTGCTTGATGGATAGAAAAACATTAATACTCCGCAGAAGTAAAAGAGAAGATTTTAACATTCCCCCCATGAAACGCAACCCTTAAAACAATTAAACGAGTCTCCATAGTAGCCCGGTAGCTGAGTAGCAAAATGAGTAAGCATGGTATTGATCTGATTATACCGATTGCCTAGGGGTGAAGTCATTATGAACCGTCAACACAAAGACTAAGGAACAAATGCTCTTAACTTATAAAACGAAATATATTGTTACATTCAATTACATATAATTACATACAATTCAACGTGGGTGTACGAGTGGTATATCTAATATAGTACTCGTGCGTACATATATTAACATGGGCTGCCAGTAACGTGCATGGTAATTTATGACCTAATTATAGTCTAAATGCGAACCTAATCTTTTAAAAATTATCCCTTTTTGGCACTATAAAAATGCAATCAGACCCCTTTGACCCTAAAAATTCAACGAAATTCAATATTTGTTCAATATTAAGGTCTAAGTTTATTTCATTAAAAACCCGAATTATATGTAAAAAAAATGAATTAGATCCTTTGAATTCTGTTCTGTTCCCTCCTCACATAATTTAAATAAATGATCTTTCCATACAAGAACTTTCACGTATCTTATTCATTATTATAATCTAGCTTAAAATATCATTTTGGAGCTTGACTTCCCTCCATGCTCCACCTCTCGAAAATTAGTCTTGAGATTTTGGAGTTCACGATGGGGTATACTACAAACCCATATATGACCACTTGGTATCAGAATCTGGAAATGCCAAATGTAGGCCTACCCATCATAGTACCAACAACGCACTGTTGACAATTTCTGCTAATTGTAGACGAAATTCAGTCGAGCAGATGTCAATGGTGACCCGAGGGGCGGTATATGTGTTTATATTTACATGTCCCTTTTGCCGGGTTTACAACCCCAAATTCGGACCAAAGATTCGGCTCAAAGGAAGAGTGTCGTCGGATGGCATTTGTGCCAGATGTGTTGTTTGTAGCCCCAATCAAGGACCGTCATGCTTCTCTAACGGTAGCGTTCTTTATGCTATATAGATGTGTGTGTCAAATAGAACGTTTGTAACCCATATAGATAGGATATGAAAAACAAATATTACATTGCAGCATAATAAGTTCAAAGTATTCAGGTGCACGTGTTGAGGGTGAAGTAAAACAAAAAAATTATGTTAAGCAATTCCGTTAGAGAAATGTTGAGGGTTAAGAGAAAAAGAATATTGAAAACCAGAGATATGATTAAGAAACATATTTCCTTCATTAAAATTAATCTTATGCTATCATTATTGCTAAAAGCAACGTTGTTTGTTTTATGTTTAGAAAGCAAAACGATTGAACACACCTGAGGAAAACAGGAAACAAGGCGTTTGCCTAGCCTTCATTTGCTCTAGAGGTAGTGTGATGCTGACGTAGAATCCTGAATTAAACGAGCCCTAGGGTGATTGGCAGTATACTCAGGCATCACACGAACGGAGGGTTTACATGCCCTGCCATGCTTAATAGGAGAACCTATCTAAAACATCAACCCCACCCTTTGAAGAAAAGTGTTCACTCGCAAACTTTAAAAAATGAAGAATCCCAAACAATTCACCGTAGGGCTCGTTTGATTTAGGATTGCTCTGGAGAGGATTGCTCTGGAGAGGACATTTTGTTAAAGACAGAATACCGTGATTATAATGGCCAGACAAAATGTTGAAATGGTAATGTCATGTCCTGTCAGGTCACGCTCCACTTTGCGCATGCTCCTGGGAGTGACGTCAGGTCACGCTCCACTTTGCGCATGCTCCTGGGA
>JAODFY010124794.1:0-11371 GCA_027580055.1 Paracaudina chilensis | reverse complement strand
ACCTCCTAGATCACCGGAAATGACACTTTTCAGTCATTCATCCTATTTCATGCCTTCCAGTCATTTATTGTAGATAAACAATAACTCTATAACCTATAGCTTAGTGTACATTCTGTGCCTCCTTCATATTGGCACATATGCTAAATTTGAAACTTTGTCGAGAACAATAATAGCAATGGGTGAGGTGGGAGTAATCGAACATTGTAAATAAAAAAAACATTGTAATTATAAATTATATTGTAATTACAATTATACTGTAATTAAATATTGTAATTAATTAATTAATTAATTGTAATTAATTAATTGTAAATATTTAATTGTAATTAATTAATTGTAATTAAAAAACATTGTAATTATTAACTGAAACCGTATACAATTAACTACACGAGGATTAGCTGAACGATAATGGAATTTTTGCATCTGTACGAATCGGTACGTGCTATTTAATATCTTAATATGAAACGAGCTAAAGTCCGTGGGCGACATGTCAGCATAAGACCTAGTTTTTCGAGGTCGTATTAAGTGTAAACGTATCGAATCTTTATGTATTCGATTACCTCAGAGATAAAGCATTTTTCAGACCGTGTTAGATAATTTATAAGATGGTCCCTCTAAAGTAAAGGTGGTTGCGCCTCTGGGCCAGGATCAAGTTGTACCACAAATTGCATTATGCGCTCTCGGTGGATCCAGTAACCCAGATCTCTGGCACATTGCGTTATGCGTGTATAGTAATGGCAAATAATCGACGTTAACGTTAGGTAAAGTTACTATGTTAGGATATAAAAATAGTGTACTTAGACGTACTGTTGTAGGCTATATAATGAATGGATTAAATTAATATGACAATAAAATACGAAATAATAAAGTAAATACTAGGGCTTCGAAATCTGTCAGTACCTTCAATAGTTATGACCTTTTGTCGTCTTGTAATTCTTTTTGTTGATCCAACATGCTTCCTTTCTACAACGTGGATGTAGTATTATATATCTCTCGTTATACGTACCTGATATACTGCATGGTTCGGTCATATGATTTTATACAGATTTCAGTGATACTTTCCGTACATAAAGTTGTACATAAACTACCAATGAGTTATTGTGTTGTTCAGTCATATGCATTTCCGTGAGGTATACCGTCTGTACATGAGGTTGTATACAAAAACAACCAAAGCGGTACTGAACTCTTTTGTCATATATAGTTGTAAATAAAGTACCAATGAGTTACTGTATTGTTCAGTCATACGCATTTCCGTGAGGCATACTGTCTGTAAATGAGGTTGTATACACAAACAACCAAAGCGGTACTGAACGTTTTGTCATATATAGCTGTACATAAACTACCAATGAGTTACTGTATTGTTCGGTCATACGCATTTCCATGAGGCATACTGTCTTTACATGAGGTTGTATAAACAAACAACCAAAGCGGTACTGAACTATATAGTTGTACATAAACTACCAATGTGTTGCAGCTGTGTTGTACGGTCACACGCATTTCCGTGAGGTATACTGTCTGTACATGGGGTTGTATACACAAACAACCAAATCGGTACTGTAATCTTTTGTCATATATATAGTTGTAAACATATCTTTCCATTTTTTTTCTAAATGCCTTCGCTTGTACAATTTATTAAGTTTCCATTATTTAACACCATATGCGTCACTGACCGTTTCAAACTCATTATTTCGATGTTTCTATACCTTATGATTGCATGTTGTAATCCACGAGCTGAGCGTGGCGTGGGCGTCAAGGTTGTGAATAACGTGTAGGCATGCGTAAATAAACAGATAACAGACACCAGTGTATGAAGATTATAACCAGCATAATTAACGATCATTTATGATAGATTCGCTGGTAACCCAACTATCATATAATATATAATACAAGCATTACAGCGTTACTGCTTTCTGTATCTATGATGACGGTGACAATCCAGTGATTTAAAATAAATACGCAAACACAGCTGCACGGACCCATAGACTGACGGCAAAAGCGTTGAAGAACTGCGAGGATTTGAGGGAGGGATTTGAGGGGGGCAATATTGTTGGGGGATATATAGACGGATTATAATTGATTATAAACTCTCCCGATATCTAACACCAAATCAAGAATCAAGTAGAATTCTAGCATATTCTGCAGAGGCCTGGGCTGGTTACCTTTAACATTATTAGCGGTTATGACCGCGGCTCAGTGATATTCGTAACATTGATGCTATATTGTTTTCCAGTTTGAATTGGAAGTAGGCATATATCGCGCCATAATATTTATTACACATGAAAGTTGAAATATCAAGGCTCTTTAAAACATAAATACGGCCGGATATGTGAACCTGTTATCGTTTAGTACATCATATACACAATGGCCTGTCACCATTAGAATTGAAGTATCAGCGATTTGTTTTCATTTCTCTTCGTGAGGAATTCTAAGTGGAATTAATCAATTCCTATATAACAGTTGTCGGTCGGATTTTCTATTTATAGATAAGAACATCCTCCCGCTCCCTCTCCAAAGAACAAACATGCGACGACTTTTATGAGTTATAAGCAGAGATGAAGAAGACTTAAAGATGTGGACATTGTCAAAGTTGTTCCGTTAAGTGAAGGTTAACAGGGTAGTTATCATAAACGTATACCAGTTACCTGTTTACTATCATTTTTATGTTTGACTACATATCGCCAGATAACCATTTCAAATTATTCCAGCTGAAATTGATACCCGGAACAATCTAAACGTACGTCTATTATTCAGTGGTTTACGGTTTTCATGCAATTTGTGGCGAGCAAAACCTTTTAAACGTGTTTCTCGGGTTAAAGGTATATATTCCAGTGACGGCAACTGAATTGTTTAAAAAGAGGCAGACAAACTTGTTATGATTAGCCAAGTTTTATTCGTGACTGGAATATCCCCTCATAGTCGATATTGAGTGTTACGGTACCATTGGCAAAATGTATATAGTATATAGTTTTATGTGAAAACCGATGGCATGTATGATTAAAACGAAAACCGATGGCATGTATGATTAAAACGAAAACCGACGGCATGTATGATTAAAACGAAAACCGATGGCATGTATGATTAAAGCATGACACTATAAGAGAAAGAGCGCTTCTTTTTTCTGCATCATTCTCACGGTGACATAAATTTAATAAGAGACCGGGATCGTTCCCCGTGCCTCTCCGCCTGAAGTGTCGTGATATAGATAGTACACCGATTTCAAATCAGAAGTTAATATTAATTACCTTTAAGTTGATTTTTTTTCTTGATTTGTGGCGTTGTGGAGTGCTTATTATTAAGGTGCCTTTACTGTAAAATGATACCGATACCGCGAAAAGCTAATAACCAACTTGAAGGTATTAAAATAAAACATATATTAAAGCCATATAGACATATATGTCACACCACGCGGCCGTCACATGGGAAGCCTTTTAATTATACTTCAGTCGTGACTACAGTCTTCGTAAATGTGATTAATCTTTCCAGCATGATATCATCTTCTTAAAATAGAGTCATTAGTTTAAGTGGTTCGAATGCGCTATCTCATTATGATTACCCTTATGCAGTTCTAAACCATGAAAAGTGTATTTGATTTGTCTGCGTTGGTATATGTGGGGGTGAAAACCTGTAATTGTACCGCAAATATTCTTTAAGCAATTTCGCATTTAACTGTTTATAATAAGTCATCAGTGCGCACCTAACGTTGACCGTATCATCATTAACATAACCAGCATCATGAAGAAAACATTAGAAATAGTCTTTTGAAGGGTTTTCGCGGATCGGAAATTTAACAACCATAGATTTATCAGTGCCTTATATAATGATATGCCTCATATACCTTTATGCCTTATACAATGGTGGCTTTCCTATATAGTCTTTCAGTCCTCACTTGACAACAGTTAGGGTACTGTCAAGGTTATGGTCTACTAGGTTAGGTTTAAGGAAATTTCAATGAGGTTGCCATACTTGGCATGCTAGTATGTCCAATAATGGTAGATATATGCTCATGTAATCCAAAATTTAAATCTCATGAATAATAATGAAGGTTTATGAGTCATACATGTAATATATGTCGCCCTAATGATCCCTAATTATTATTTGTTACTAAATATCCGATTACCGATGAAATTTCAGAAAATTTATAGAACATCGAAATTTAATTGCCCAATTACGTTTTCCCGTTGTATTGAACATGGTATAGAACATGTGGCGTACCGCATCCCAGGCATATATATGTTGCTTATGTTTTACTGCCGCAGACATCATTCGTGGAATCTTATACTAACATACTTAACTGTCCGCACCTAAACCATCATCATATGTAAAGGTACTCCTCGACGTTGCGGGTAAAAAAAATTCCCCTGAAATATGACGCAATATGCCAGCTAAAATTGCAGCCTTCTGGATTTACGTGCAAACTTTGTTGGCTGTTTTTAAAATCCAATTATCTGTTTATGCCGAACAAACCGCATATGAACATGTTTCTAAGCTTTATTTCTCGTTAATGAGTGTTAGAATTTGCAAAACGAGTAGAATATAGTTCTTTACAAGATGGACGATGGACTAAACGATTAACGAAGTACACTGAAATATATATTTCGCTGCTCACGCTATGACAATACACAAGGTAGTCAGTCGAATGAATCCCCAGCGGAGTTGCCCAGACGGAAGGGATTCTTGTCACGTGTCCCAAATGTTTGGTGGACACGGGTTACCTTTAACCCCCCCCCCCCCCTTCCGGAAAAATAGGGGAAATTAATTATCTGATGTATTGTTTCTATACCACTATCATTCAACAAGTCACCGTGACCACACTTTGGAAATTTCCTGAGTAGCGAAGCTGAGTTTAGGTTACATGTGATAAGTAAATAAACTGAAGGTTTCCATTTTTATTAAATATCACCTCAATTTCCGTAAAATTAATTACATATACGTGTACCTGATATCATATGCGGCAGATCGCACAGTACGCTACAGGTGTAAACACCATGTGAGACATTATAGGACACTGCATTGTGAAGATCCCATGCACTACACAAATGAAACATTTACAACAACACAACTTATATGGAATAATTGTATGGTTTATGTCGCCTTTCCAGTGTCACAGCGGATGTTTAGGGACGTGATTCGTCGCGCTTGCTTCCTGGGATCGAATCATTTCCAGTGGCATCCCCAAAACTTGTTTGCGCCCCTCCGCCCATGTGCCCCAAATATAAATTATTCTCCTCGGAAAAATTCGCTTTTGAAGCTTAAATAAACTGTGTGATACTTTATTTATGTTATACTCTCCTGCGGTCAGTGCGGTGTCTACATTTGCTATTCAGTGATATTTGCAACGAAAAATATGTCTGATCATGCCAACTTGCACGTAGACATATCGTTGCAGCATCGAGAACATCAGGCAGTTAAAGTGTGGATGGCAAGGTTTAATCAACATTTGCCACTCGTTTATCCAACGTAGTGCCGCCACTGTGTACAAACAACGATGACGTAGTTCGTTTCGGTGCCCCGTTTTGTTATTGCTATACTAAAAAAGAGTTCACGACAAGACGGTACAAAAATATTACACTCCGACCTCCATCTCCTTTCGTCGTTCGTTACTGAGATATAAAATTAAAATGTTGAAATTTATTCGCAATAGCATTATTGCGCAATAACAATGACGTCCCAACTGGTACTCCCAATAAATTATGTTTGTTTACTTTTTATAATTCAAAGGCAAAATTAATCTTACAATAGACATGCTATGGTAATTTGACTTTCACCATTGAGTTTCCTATTTCGTATCAGAAAATATCATTTTTGATTTCGTGCCGAATGTAAAAAGGATATCTATGTAATCACGTTGGCATGTGTATGTGTGTGTGGACAGGTTTTGCAGCAGGTCAGAGGACTTGAACAAAGGGATTTCATGTCCTCGGAAGAAGAATTCAATAGGAAGAAAATTTCCTCGGACGTTCGAACAATGCTTAGGGTATTGTCAAGGGTAGGGTTTCGGACTGAACGAAACACCCACCTGTGTGTGTGGGTGGGGGTGGGGCGGGTGGTGAGTGTGTGTGTGTGTGACACATTACTCGTAATCAGGCAATAGGTAAAAGTTGGATAAATATAAAATTTGGTACGTAGGTCAGCCATATTGAGTAGAGGAACCCTATTGATTTCATATAAGGTTAAAAGTAATTAGATATCAACATGGGTCCAAACTGCAAATCTTAAAACCAGGCTTACTGAATGGGGGAAAGTTGGATGTATCTCATACTTTGTGTTAAGGCAACTCATAATGAATGGGTTCACCTAATTACACATAAACGTAGACATAGTTAATTGCTGAAAACATTGCAATCGGGTTAACTCAATAGGGATGGATGTAACATAGTTGGCATGTATGGAACATATAATGAGTATAAGCCCCCTGTTGATTTTTAAAGGTCATTGAAGGTGAACCTGCAGGGTGCAGCATGGAAATATAGAAATCCGGCTAACTGGATGGGGAAAAGTTGGATGAAACATATACATATAGCATATATATGAAGTAGATTCACCCTGTTTATTTTTTAAGAAGGCAACGGTCATTTGAGGTCAACATGGGTCATGTTATAACTTATAAGTCATACTTTCAATGTAGATTTAAGCCACATTGAGTAGATGAAACCTGTTGATTTTATAAAAGGTCATAGAAAACTTTGTTATCAGGCTTATTTTAAAGGGAAAGCTATGGTGAATATCGCATTTGTCATGTTAGTTATCTTAAATGTATATATAAGTAACCTTGAATTTGAAAGAGATGAAAGGTCGTTTCAGATCAACATATTTCAAACATGAAAAACTGCTTAAATTAACTTAGTAGGGAAACATGCTTGGCAAGTATATCACTCTAAAAACACTCTGGTTAAATTTACCAGGAAACTGGTCACCGGTTATCGAACGCTTTCCTGGTTAAAAATGTACACTTTCCTGGTTATATTTAACCATGATATGTTTAAATTTAACCAAATTCGAGTTAAATGTAACAAGGAATATGTCGTTTGGTTAACCAGGAAGCGTTGGATAACCGGTGACCAGTTTCTTGGTTAAATTTAACCAGGGTGTTTTTACAGTGTAGTTCTAATTATTACTTCCTTTACTCGTGTTGTCAATGGTAAAACACATTAAGGATAATTTAAGGTACGGCAATAATACGCTAAGATGATAAATTGTTCGGCGATAAATTAAATGCATAAATCGGCAATAAGCCTATACGTAATCATTTTGAAAGCAGCCAACAACGAGAACGTTTAAGTCATTCCAGAATCGATTTTTAGTAATAATGGGGATACTATAAGTCAGATGAGTTACTGTAGTCATCGGATGGTGCTTAATTGTCACAATAAACAGTTACTATGGTAACATTACGTGTTTTTGCGTATCCAGGAAGCCAAACAAGATATGCATGGTAAGGATCCTGCGCCAGTATTTGGGCGCATAGGTAATGTGTTAATATTTGTGTAGTTCTGACGACGTTTATAAACTATAGTAGCGCAGCCACGACGTCCGTATAAGGCCCCTACGTATAGCAAAGCGCGGATTGGTTAGAGGGGAGTGGGCGTCTCCCATTTCAAGAACCGCAATAGGTACATTTTCACATAGTATATATGGGAAGAACAGAATAACAGATATACAACATTCTGACAAAGTTAATACATGATTGTTACGGACTGTGACAAATATACAATTACGAAAAACTATAAGCTTTTTAAACGCGGGTTTCAGCAATTTAAAATTTTTGACTGATAAACTTCGGGAGGCTCAAGCCACAACTCATGTTTTGTGTTCATTTTTACACTTCTTTCGACACTGAAGTGGGTGTTGCTTAAACCCCTCAAACCCCCTGTATCCGCCCCGAGTGGGGGCAGACCTCAAAAGTAAACAACTCTTATCCCGATGTTGCTAAGGTATCTGTTAGATTAGTCAGCTCATTTGCTTTTATGGGGATTCGACCAGTCAGGAATATATTGGGGAGGTCTTTCAATGTCACATTGGGTCCAAACCTGTACACCTGATTAAGGGCAGACCTCAAAGGTAAACAACTCTTATCCCGATGTTGCTATGGTATCTTCTAGATTAGTCAGGCCATTTGCTTTGATGGGGCTTCATGAATGTATTGGAGAGGTCTGTCAAAGTCCTGTACACCTTTAAAGTGAAATTCTAAAATTGTCAATATATCCGTAACTGTATCTTCGATCGGTCTCATACTTGGTCTGGATGTGTCAGTTTTTGACAAGGGAATTGAAAACATTCTAATTAATATTCATGGATTAGTTACTATTGATTAGCACCAAACAAAGTTATATTCAATACTAACTAATAAGAGAGGTCAGGTGTCCTCAGAGAAGTCAGGTGGGCCGATCAGAGGCCATGTGCACGAATATGGGATATATCCCCCGAATATAATAAGTGATGCGTCTCTTACCGCTTCATACTTGATATATGGTTGTGTTAGTTCATGACAGAAATTTTGACAGACATTTAAAAATATCATCTAATTAATATTCATGTATGTATGGAACATTAAAGCTACATCACTGTTAGTTCATGACAGAAATTTTGACAGACATTTAAAAATATCATCTAATTAATATTCATGTCTACATCACTGAAAATAGCATTAAGAACAATAATGTTGGATAATTACTATTATATATTCTTATTGAATATAAATTGAATGCCATAATAGAGGCCAGGTTTCTCAAATATGCAAGGTGCCCATAGAGAGGCTACGGTAGATTGCCCGATTAGAGACCCCCGGTGGCCGAATGGAGAAAAGGTCCTCGAATGTACCAATTTCTGGCCCAGGGGAGGCGGAATATTTATAATCTTTAGAGGAAACCGACATGAGAGTGTACCAAGCCGGCAAACTAAAAAAGGGGTCACCTTTGAACTTGAAAAAGTCGCATTTTCATATAACTTGTGAGGCACTCACCGAGTAACCCCTGTGCCGTCCCTGCTCGGGACCCCTTAGGGACATTAACGCCGCATATACTTAGTGTTATAGTAACCGGCCCATGATCATTTGGACATCGATACTCGTTTCTCTGTCGCTCAAATCATAGCCTGTATACAAACTCAATCTGCGTCAATATCATTTGAACGATATCATTAGTTATTAAGTCTACGGTTCATCCACCGCCGTCCAAATTCCGCCGACAGTAATTATAGGTCTTACGGAAATGTATAACATGTCATAAATAGTTCTGACGCCATTAGGTGCTTCGGATCCCCGGGGCCAGTGACGTACACAGCGCCGACTGCGTTAGATGCCTGAATTTGTATAGCGACCCCACTTTTTGGTTCCGATGCCGAAGGCAGTATCGGAAGCTATACAGTCTAGTTGGCGTGTGTGTGTATGTGTGTGACACCTGAGTTTGTTACCACGATAACTAAAAAACGTATTTATCCAAAACATGTATGTATGTCTGCCACAGAAATATCGGCACCCATATCAATCATGCAATCAAACGACGTATCATTTGTGAGCTGAACAGGTAAGGAATTTTTAAAAAGACGCGCTTCATACGTGTCTGATAGACTTAAAATTCGGGATTCTTTACCAAAGTTGACTGTACTGTCGCGATTAGACAATTTAGATTGGTTGTTGTTAATGGTCGCTTGGTGACTTGGTGACGTGAATTTGCTCCTGTGTATTTTCATAGGACATACTATTGCCGTGCATTGACACTGGCGTTACGTTGTGGTGAAACCGTCCGTGTGTGTATATTGATGTTCAGAGGTGATATTTAAATTTCCAATTACATTGTCGGGTGAAAGGGGCCAACTGGGGCTAACTGGGGCTGAGCGCCTGGGGCGTTAATACGCATACCGGTGGGTTGCCGATTCTTGATATCGGGAACGGAAGTCACGGGCCATGCGGCTAGCTCTCTTGCCACAATTAAAACAAAATCCCCGGAACGTTCGTTTTTTTGCGGGGGTGTTTTGGGGCTAAGTTTATTTACCCCCTGAACATTGGACATTTAATTATCATATTGTTTTCCAGGTTTAGCGTTATTTATTTTTCGTTAAGCGGGGACGAGGATTGACCCCCAAAGGGTGACCTTCATATTTATGATAATTAAATTATAAATTGTGTGGTAATTTAGAAGCGCGACTAAGAATCAATAATGTAATGTTTTAATCGACACATATATTCAGTGGCGTGCGCAAGGGAGGGGGGCGGGGGCCGTGCCCCCACCTTTGTGGTCAGTCGGGGGAAAATCACTCAGTCGGGGGATTTAAAAAAGTGCATGGAGGAGAGAAAATAGAAGGGGCTAAGGAATGAATTATCTGTGACCTTTGATTACCGGTATTCTTCAACTATAATGTTGCTGTAATCCCTCTCAATGGTCAAACATGTTTAACAGTGGGCAAACATTTTCGCGCGCTGCGCGCGCGTGTATATTTGTAGTAGGCAGCATCATCAGAATTGTTCACTTTGGAGCAAATAGCCGCCAATTTGGATTAAGACGCAATTTTCGCCCCCTCACTTGGCGATTGGCCCGGCGCTCAGTATTTGTCCTTCCGTAACGCTTTACAGAAAAATTATGTCCCACCCAACAGAAATTCCGTCGGGGTATTTGATGTTTGACACCCCTTCTACCTATCAAATCCTGCGCATGCCACTGGGGCGATTTTTACCAAACTACTTCAAACTACTTCAACTACAAGTCTAAATATTTCATTCAAGAGATTTCCAAATAAACGAGATTTTCAAGCTATTTCCAAGGCAAATTGTCTAGCTACGCGCCATCCGATGGTGCTCCGCTTAGATGGTGCCACGCATAATTGCTTATGTTTGATTTGCCACTGATTTGCCTATAGCGACTATCAAGGGGTACCCTATGGTGAAGTGTCTATGGGTAAAAATTAAAAAAATTAAAAAACATTCAAACATTTTTAGCTTGAAATTATCAGAAAATGTGATATTTGGAAGAAAATATGTATTTTGAGTCAAATTTTTGAACAATTTTGGAGGTCGTCAGGGGTCAATTGAGGTCAAATTGCTAAACAATGTTTGATTCACATGAAGTTTGGTACATATGGTCAACATTTAGTGCCGAAAATTTTGAAGGTCATTTGGAGGTAATTATCAGGGTTCATTTGAGGTCAAATTACTAAATATTGTTTGATTCACATAAAGCATCGTACATATGGTCAAAATTTAGTGCCGAAAATTTTGTTCAAATACATAATATATTGGGTGTTTCTATGGTTATTCCTCTTGAAACAATGGATATGATGAGTGTTGATTTGGTTGCTATGGTAACCTCTGGCACAGTGTGAACAGCTTATGGAATTCCAACTAGCATTCCACAAACAGGCAGTCTGGCATAATACT
Organism: Paracaudina chilensis; assembly: GCA_027580055.1. Lineage (NCBI taxonomy): Eukaryota > Metazoa > Echinodermata > Holothuroidea > Molpadida > Caudinidae > Paracaudina > Paracaudina chilensis. Next base: position 6 of record JAODFY010124794.1, on the reverse strand, counting down.
TAGTTG
>JAODFY010124683.1:0-11372 GCA_027580055.1 Paracaudina chilensis | reverse complement strand
AGCAGGTGATTTGGAATGATATCATATTTTGTATATATTGTTTTTGGTGATGTTGTGAATATTAATGAGGGGCAGGGACTCACATAAAATGCAAATGGTCTGTAACACATTACATGCTCTCATTTTCTAATTATAACTGATTGGCATAGCATCCGAATCTAACCGAACAGACTACAGTAAATTTACACCAATATTTTTATCATTTGTTTATGGAGCCACGCCGTACCAAGTAACATTGCTGGACGATGTACTGTTTATCCTACAAAGAGTGGCGAGAGGGCAGCGAAGTTATGCAATCGCTATGGCCTAAATGCACAGGGTGCGTCGTGGGCACTCGCCAATAGCTTCCAGTATTGTATAACTATAACACCACGTGTGCTAAAGTATGATTCTATAGAGTAAATACAGCGGTACATCAAAAACCATATTGCTCGGGAAGCAACTATTGTTACAAAGGGTGCAGCTTCATTATCATGTGCAATCATGACCCTTCAAGTTTATAATGGTTGAATATAATAATTTCATAAAAATTTAAATTTATTCCACTCTATTAACTGCGTCAATTTTTCATTCTGACACACACAAAACCGTGCATGGGAAAAACGGTCTATCCCAGGCAAAAACGGTCTATCCCAGGCAAACTCTGTTAGCTGCTAGCGATAATATGGATTTTAATATATTTTTACAAAATCATTGTTTGATAAACTTTCAGATTAATCTTTCATGATTTATCTGTATGTCAGTAGCAAAATTCCAATGTGAGTTAGTTGTAAGATCGACAAATGTTACAAACATTGAACAACTTTGATAAAGGCTGTGCTGATAAAGGCTGAAGTGCATTGCGAATTGCAATTGGCTACAAACCGCTACATTGTAGCCAATCGCGGTTGCGGCACAAGTTTTCGTGACGTACCATCGGAGTGAGCAATCTTCTGTAAATGGGACAAACTTTCCCATGTAGCTAGGGACCCTTTGATGCACCGCTATCAAGTTACTCGGAAGAAACAGGCTTCATTTTGGTTTTCTACATTTGCGTTGTGCTATCCAAAGCAACTCGACTTTCATTAGTAGTGTGGCAGATCGTTAAGAGATCATCATGTCTAAGAAATGGATATACTGTGACATATACATCGAGTATGGATTCAGCTTCAATGCGAAGAATGGCGACCAATTACCACAGTGTGTTATTTGTGCTCAAGTACTCGCTTCAAGTGCTATGAAACCCAGCTTTCCACCAAACATTCCAACATTGTGAGCAATGCCGCATTCTTCAAACGTAAAGAAGGACTCAAGCATTGTAAACTTGATAGTGGGGGTCAGCTGCAACACCAGACTCGTTCAGCCCTGAGAGCATTGTATCTCGTATCAATGAGAACGAAAAGTAATCACATACTGTACCATAGCTGAGAAACTGATTAGATCTGCCTTGCTGTAAAGATATAGTGAATTCAATGTTCCTGGAAGAGTCTGCAAAGAAACTTGACGTCCTACCTCTTTCTTATAACAATGTCCAAAGGCGCATCTCTGACATATCTAATGATATCAAAGATCAAGTGATAATGAGATCAAGGAGGCAAAAACGTTTGCAATTCAACTGGATGAATCAACAGATATTTCCAGTATGGCACAGCTCCTGGTGTTCGCGCGATATATAGAGGGAAGTACCTTTAAAGAAGAGTTCTTATTCTGCCATCCGCTTCTTTCCACTACAACTGGTGAAGACATCTTTGGAGCAGTGTCGAACTGTTTTGATGCCAATGGACTTGAATGGAAAAAGGTGTCTGGCACTACCACAGATGGCGCTCCAGCGATGCTTGGTTGTCATTCAGGATTTGTAAGCTGGGTTAAAGCAGTCAATCCCGAGGAAATTTACTCACCAAAGTTTTTGTGTTGCGTACAGAAATTCAACAGTTTTTCGAATTGGATAGGAAACAGAAGTCCAAGGAATATCTGGAAGTAATGAAGCATGAGCAATGGGAACTGCATCTTGCATACCTAGTGGGAATATTTCAGCGCATTAATGCTTTGAATCGAAGCCTTCAAGGATGGCAAGCAACCGTCATTGACGTCATCGATAAGTTGCGTGCATTTCTGCTGAAAACCTCTGGCTATAGATAACAATAACGATGGTAACTTTTCAATGTTTGAAGGTTGTGGCAGCTGGCGAAATCCAGTTCCGCTGATTTGGAGAGCATCTCCAGGTTGGCTGGTCATCACTTGAATGCTCTTAAGGAAGAGATGACCAGGTACTCTCCTGAGCTTGGAGAAGTTTATGCATTGAACGATGATTCGGAATTCTTTCGTCATTGACTTTCGGGATATGCCCGTCTGTATCCAGGAACAACTGATTGACCTTTAGACTGATAGCACCACCAAAGATGTCTTGGTGGAAAAAACACTGAGTTTTGGTGTGAAATGCGACAGTTTTACCGGCAAGTTTCATTGAGTGCCATCAAGTCACTCCTTGTTTCCTACCACATATCTGTGTGAATCCGGCTTTTCTGCTTTTGTGCAGATAAAGAACAAGTTCAGCGCACGACTTGATATTGGAGGCAATCTTTGCGCAGCCTTGTCTCAAACTCTCCCATGAATCAATCGTTTGGTCGACTCTATGCACGCACAGCCTTCCCATTAACTGTTTAACAGACCAGTGCAAGTCGGTAAGTCTGTTATATAGTTTGATAATAATGGCAAATACATGAGTTGTATTATGAAAGAATTTTTACCCCACCGTAGGTTACGAATGCTTCAGGGGTACGCCAGTGTAAAAAGGTTGCAAACCCCTGCTGTATGTTACAGGTACATGTAGATGGCCCATGGTGAGTAATTTTGCCCTGTTTTTGTTGCTAATGTTATGAGGCTATGACATGAATATTAATTCAGAGAGGGTGGGGCTAAGTAAAAATTCTTAAAATGTCAATATCTTTACAACAGTATGTCTAATCTGCTTCATACTTGGTATGGTGATGTACATGTAGTAGTTGATGATTGGTACATTGTCATATAACAGTGAAATTTCATCTAATTAATATTCATGAGTAAATCGTTCAAAATAGCTTGTAAACACAGAATCTTAGGGATGTTAGCTCAATTCTGCTATGCGTTTCTCTGCATTTTTCTCGCATAGGAGCTAGCACAACTCAACAGCCCCCGTCACGACCGCGGAGGACCGTTTCTCTGCATGGAGATAAGTGTTTCATTCAGCGACCATGCTGTATCAAACCCCATGCAGCCCACACGCATGTATAATAGACAGGATTAAGTCATTGTGTACGAGTACCAGTCATTAAGAGGATTACGAACTGATAACAAAGGTTCCTCTGGATGTATAGGGAAATAATGGATACCTATTCAGCTTGCCAAACCATGTTCAGACACAAAACAATAGGCCTTTCATCCTGTCTACATGCAGGTGGGTTAAATCTGCAGAGAAACATGTACAGTGTAGCAGAATTTCACTGTCATCCCTTAGAAACTATATTGAGTTACAGTCATATTGAAATGGTAGATGCTTCAGGATTAGTAGATTTGCCCTATTGTTTTGTTGAGTGAGCAGGGATTAAAGTAAATTCTTAAAATGTCAATATCTTCACAAAGGTAGGCCTACATGTCTGATCTGCTTCTGATCAATGGCATCAGAACCATTAACCTTTTGGTTTTATGGTAACGTGAGAATGTGTGCAGTTTACTTCATGTTTCGGTGTGTATGATGGTGACACCACTCACTTACAGTAATAATACATTTGACTATTGCAAAATCACTCAAAATGTTTATTTATTTACATATTGTATGGTACAACGTTCAGGTTTGTCACATTAAGTCTGTGGGGGTGGGTAATTTAGTCCACAATCATGTATGTAAAATGTACAGTATGGAGGTCAGTAAAATGTACAGACAATACATGTATGTCACAATAGTACCTTGTGGTAGTGGTACCTTTTTCAGTATTCAGAAATTTTGGGTTCAAGGTCATGTGTTGGCCATATGGGCCATTTTGTGAAATCACTCAATATATTTCTTCTCATACAGATTGTAATCATTGTATGGTACAATGTGTCAGGGTTTGTCACAATAGAACTGTGGTAGTGGTAAGATATAGCTCAGTTGGTAGAGCTCCACAATCTACCTCTCAGAACCACTTGCAGCTTTTCTATTGTGACCTTCATGTGACCAAAGCCACTTTTTCAACTGCTCCTCTCTACCCCGATGCTGAGAAACTGTGAGGTTCATCTCATGAATATTAATGAAGTTTATGCTATTGGCATGACATTGATTCTCAATAAGATTTGAATTTATGCACATAATATGGTAATGAAAGTGCCTGACCACTCATTTACCACAGAATCAGTTGACTCAAGTCAACGAATTTCCAGCTTAGATCATATATACATCTACAGAACATGTGACTTGGGCCTACTGAGTCTGTTTTTACAGCTAACTATTTTGACAGCTATGTTTTTTTGTTTTTTTTACTTTTGAGTAGTGTTGATTACCTGTTTAACCATGTGCTTGGGAGTAGTAGAATTGTTTTTGAAAATTAATTACACTTTGGGATACTGTAGTACAGATACAGCTAGAGGGCACTTAGGAGCAGTATATATGTGTTGAGAATTCTTTTGCCCATTTGCTATGCTTATTATTTACAAAGGAACTCAGGAATGGGCAGGTATGGTGGAGGTGATGGAGGAATGGTGGAAGGCTGCATATGGAGGGATTGGACTTGAGGTGAACTAGAGGGAAGTGGGATGGACAAATTAAGGTGTGGTACATAGTGTACTTGGAATGGTGAGGTTGAAGGTGGGATGGAATAGGTGGAATGGTAGAGGATGCATGTACTGTATTAGGCAGGGGCTCAAGGCCTGAATTCGTTTGGTTAGTGACCTCTCACAAGGGTGGGAACGATTTATAGCACAATTTGAAGAAAAAATCATGTAAAGTATGTCATTGCTTTTCACACGCACAACTTGTGTTCATTAATTAGTAATTTCCCCCCCAAAGTCATGAATTTACACACAAAAATATAACCTCCAGCCGCGAACGTAATCAACCAATGAGATTCACTGTTTCACCAGCCATATTACACACGTTTGACAGATTCCCAACGGATAGATCGAGCGGCAAAGAGGTTGAAAAAGACGGCCTTAGAATCACCTCGCACAGGTTACAACCGTGCAAACCAAATGTTGCGACAAATCACAGATTTTATAGTTAACTTTATTTTCGCGCATTTGGTACTTGCACAGCTTCGTCTGAGGATGAACTTGCATCGGAGTGATATTTAACGTAAGTGATAAAAATATAATGAAGTGACTGGGCGGGCCCATATTTGCATACATGATCTTAAATACCGTAAGAACATAGAATCGAACATTATTTTTTAATCGAAGGAAGGTTGTGGTTAGTCCTTGAACGTTAAGTTCTGATTAGGGCCTAGCTCAAAAAAAAGTATAGGGTCTACAGTAAACACAAAAAATACAGATTTACACTAGGGCCTAACAGTTAGACTAAGTATAGGCTTAAGTATGAAAACAAATACACTTTAATTTTCTGAAGTCAAATAGGCCTAAATCAAATTTTAGAATCGGGATGAAACCTATGCAGATCGATAAATGAGGCAGCTTTTCATGTTGGTGTGAACATGTTAAATACATAGGAAAACATTTGAGACCCTGTATGTATTGTCTGCATAAATTGAATGCTTTTAACATAAATCAAGACATGTTATCTATATTTTATAATTCCATTATTGACAGTGTCTGGTCTTGCTGTATGGTATCATGGGTTGGCATCACAAATATTGTTCATAAGAAACTTAGCTCGGTGTTAAGTGATGTTATAGCCATAAGCCATCCCCTGTATCACAAGTTTAATGATTCTATCATTCCACGTAGTGGCAAAATGAGACCACCGAAGTCATACACCATTTTCTGGGGCAAGCAATCGTTAATTATTCTTCTTGCCATATTCTGTTTTCATGTCTTGTGTATCTTTTACCCTGCTTTAATACTGTCTTTCAATTGTGTTTCAAATGTTTTACTGTTCTTACTGTCACATCTATTTTATCTGCAAGCATGTAATTCCCCTTGCTGGATTCAATAGTTTACCATACCATAACAAGTTTGAACAAAAAAGTTGACTAGGCCTAATTGTGACCAAGAGTCTGAGATATACTGTTCCATTTAGGTCCTGGCAAATTTCTAATGTGTAGTGCACAGGGGCTGATAGGTGTCCAGAGGTTTGTGTTTTTCAACGACCAGGTTTATGCTAAATATTTCTTGGTAATTTTGTCCTCTTACAGTAGGTACAGTATTATATTGTGTTAAATGTTTATTCAATTGGTTGTGCCACCATGAGTTAGGTCTCACCCACACATAATGATACCGGTACATTATGATACCAATGCATTGTGATACCAGTACATTATGATTGCCTCCTGCCCAACACCCCCCCCCCCTTCTCCCACACAATCAGTATGTGTTAAGATGGTTATGTTTATTGCTTTAAGTTAAGTTTGTCATATCAGAAATCATGAATGGACACCAAAATCAATTCCGAATAGATTAACTTGACCATACTGGAAAGTTGACCAACAGGTAAAGTTCGCTGACCTTTTCCGGTTTTCTGCCCATTACTTCATAAAAATTGTTTGGAAGTAGGGCAAACTATACATTTTTGGATTCCCTATATCCAGATCAGTAATTTGGTGTGCTGGAATGTTTAGAATATTTTCAATTTTTTATCACTGTATGACCCCTGTTTGACCTTAATTGACCCCTACGAGTTAACGAACAAGAATTGTGCATGTGAAAAATGATATGTTGGTCCTGAACTCATAAGTTTTCATTCCGTTCCAAATTCGACCCCACCATTTTGGGGGGTCATGGAATCTAAAATTTGAAGGAATTCAGGCCTTGAGCCCACTGCCTACATATGGTGATAGTATGCAGGCTGGAGGGGAGATGGATTGTGAGAGGTGTGATTGGGGAGGTGAGAGGTCAATTGCAAAATTGGGTTCTTGGATAAAGGTTCTAGATAAAAATAGCCAGGCAGTGGCTGGTCAGTGATCAATTTTGTAATAAAAAAGACTTCCTTAAAGGAATTGTCTGATGGAAAATTTTGGTAACGTTTTCTAGTAGAATAAATTTTTCTCATTCCAACCATATCAAAGTTGTCCACTTTCGACATTTTATTCATGTGGAAATCTACCCTATTCTGACTGAAAACACCGTTTATACTGCTAGGTCTGTTTTGATTCTGATGTCACTGTGGCAGATGAGGCAGTTTGAAATTACCACCTAATCAAACAAAACATAGACTCAGCGACATGGTCACGTGCGAACGTATATGTACAGTATACTGTACGTGATTGGGTATATACTGCATTGTGCAAGTAGCCAGGTCTACAATATAAACAGTATGCAGAAAAAGCAAACCACTCGATCACGATGATATGTGTATTTCTTTGGGTTAAACTTATCTGTTCCGATTGCATAGTTCTTTGCTGGGTCAGGGATCGCAAAAATGTTAGTTTCTTCCCGAATCACGCGTATATTACTGCACCCAAATGCCTGGCACTGAGGCATTGTTTGTAAAATATAACATTACGTTAGACTCGTGCACCTAGCCTAGGCCAAACAGTTAGGCTATACACTACTAGTACTAACGTTACATTCATACACATACCATGCACAAGCAGTATACCAAGGGTAGTAATAGTGTGACCCAAAACCACAAAATCAATGATGCAAGACATACTGTATATTGTGGATCAAGCTTTTATCTAACACATATCTAAATCACAAAAAAATCCACCGAAAATTAAAGTAGAAATTAATCTATACTTTAGCAATTTGTCTTAGCAGTACAATGCAAAGTGTATACAGCGTGAGTACATATATATGGTAAACTATATTTGCCATTCCTACGTCATGAAGGGCACTGTTCAAAGCCTTTTTGTTTCCGATGCCGAAGGCATCATCGGAACCTATGCAGTCTGGTCGGCGTGTGTATGTATTTGTGTGTATGTGTGTGACACCTGAGGTTGTTACCACTATAACTCAAGAATAAAATGGTGGATTGCTGCCATACTTGGTATATATATAATTCCCATAGTGAGAAGACGATCCCTATTGTTTTTGGTATGCGTCCTATGAATATTAATGCGTGGGCGGGGCTGAACGTAAAATCCTTAAAATGTCAATATCTTTGTAACCTTATGTCCGATTAGCTTCATACTTGGTATGGTTGTGTTAGTATACGATTGGAACAAAATTATATGAACGACAAATTTCATATCATTAGTATTAATGAGTGGGCGATTTTTTAATAAAACAGAAATTAACAGAATTTGTCTGAAATCACATATATCCTGGGCCATTCTCAAGATATAAATGATATGTTTGAAATGTACAAAACTTCATGCATAATTTGTTGGAGCATGTCTTTTCAATGGATCAATAGCATTCAGAATAACATTCTTGTTGTTTCAATAACTTCTTTTGAAATAATGTAAATATTTTATGATATTCTTGCAAGCAGGAACTTGTAAAGTAAAACCCTTTTAAGGTTATTTAACACAATCTGAGGTCAGTCTCGTTTCATTCATGTTTGAAATAACATTCATATTTTGAAATAAATTCAAATAATGGATGTTCAAATGTCATAATATGTAGTTGAATTATTGACATTCAATGGCATTAACTGTAAAGCGTATTCACTGTTTGTCTAAAGGTAATTAAATGATGAGCTGAGCACATTACTAATTAGGCCTGTCCGCTTTCTGTCCTGTCCGTCATTTTATTTGGTCCTTTGCAATTATGTGCCCAAAATGTACAGTACATTGATTGTAACAATGCTCACACAGTGCACACACGAGGGCCTGGAGCTCAACATCCACTGTATTTATGTTGGTAAGTTCACTGTATGCCCTAATAGCTGGGTTTGATATTTGTGTATCCACTTAAAAGGTGAAATTTAAGACAAGAAAAACAATGTAGATGTCTCTTGTATGTTTTCTCTGTAATTGATCACCTCTGCTTATGTCTCTGTGTTTATAATCTCCAAGGAAAAGAGGCAGTTTAGCAGTGACAACAGTTTGGTCTGGGCATTTTAATTGGAGTTTGGTCTTTTTTTAAATTGTCCCCAGTCTTCATCATATGTCTCTGATTGAACTGAACTGGATTGAAATAAAACAAAATACATGTACACAGATGGACATTCTTGTGATATAAAAAAATGCATGGTTGCTGTTTGCATAAAGTGCACCGGCAGGGCATAAGCTCATCAGTTGGGTGGATTAATATGGTGTTACACATAAAGGTGGTATCAGACGCGAGCTGAGCTGCAAAATGTTACCTTTTCTCTTAGTGTTGTGTTTGTTTATTTATTTGTTTTTTCCACAACAACTTATTTACAAAGTATCTTCTAAGAAGCCACATGTGGGCTTAACATTGTAGAAGACTACCCAGCAAAAGCAAAGAAAATATAATACATAATACACTCAGACAATAATGCAATAATGTTTATATCATAGGCATACATGTAGTTTGTCACCTAAAACAACTATGCTCATACTAGTCTACTCATTTTGCCATTTGTAAACAATCATTAGTGAGCATTTTAGCTCAGAAACTTTTGTACAGACCTGTTTTGGTCAGCGATAAAATATACAAGTACATATTTTCATTAAATATGAGCATTTTGACTTTCAAGACCTAAAATGTCACTTGGCAACACATTCAAATCTATTTATAAGTTTTGACATGATTAATGCATACAGCTTCATTTTCATTTTTCTTGCATATATCCTAATTTTATACTCTGATAAAATAAACTTGCTATTAATAATGATCACCAGCAGGCCACCACAGTACCATCACCATCAAATGTGAACAAACAGTCTAGTATATCATATTCACAGCATCTGTTCAGTATGATGTTTGAAAATAGAAATTGATTAATTTCAGTTTAGGTGCCCCTTTCCAAGTGGGACATATCCAAGATAATTAAATTTCATATTCAAAATAAAGCATTTAATAATTCTAGTTATTAAGACGTGTTGAAAACATGTGTACAGGAATTCCCTAGGGGGAAAACAGTAACACTACACATATACTTGACTCACTGTAATCAGCCAGGGTCAGAGGTAAAATACCATATGCCAGTTTATAGGCAAACAATTCTCGCCATGCGTAGGCTAGAAATATGCTAGACTGGTTCAGCACATTTGCTGTTATGTATGGGGCTTCGACCAATCACAAATTTCATTGGGAGGTTTGTGAAGTTCATTTTGGGCCAGATTTATTTTATTTTCCTAATTCCTTAAATTAGGAATCAGAACTAAATTCAAACTTTTATTTGGGAATTTTATTAATCGGATGAATTCGTAAATAATAATAAGTTGAAATAACCAGTAAAATAACTAGTGCAGTAACCAGTAAAATAACCAGTTCATTGGTGTTGAGCCTGCATAGGGGCCAATGCACATCGTTTTACAAGTTTACATGCAATCATTGTTAATAATGCTTGGAAAGAAACATGTCTGATAATATAATATACAAAATAAATATATAAATGAAGAAATAAATGAATAATAAACCTGTAACTTTAAATTAATCATTGAAACATAACCAAAACTATCCCAAAAACATTATTACAGTAGTTCCCTGCAAATCAACCTTAAACTGCATTTTTTGCAATATTAAGCAACCAATCAAAATCAATGATTGTCAGCTGAAACAAAATGTGTATGATATCATACCATTTGTACCAAATAATATTTGGTACAAAGGGTATGAGATTACTTCTATCTCACAACCCCAATGAAATTTAAGTAATTAAAATAATTTATGATTGGTGTTAGACTAATATTTAACACCTTTGTACCAAATATGAAAAAAATCAGTGTTTAATTGCCAGAAGAAGGAGAAACCAGCACATGATGGAATGAGACTGAGACCTAAGTTCCGAGACCAGTTCAGGTACCAGCAGTGCCAGAATTCAATAATTTTCAACTTTGGTAGTCCTTGAAGGTTTGGATGCCATGAAAACAATTACATTTTTGGTTTCAACAAATGTTTAGGGAATAAGGCATCTATCAATACCTGCACCTTAGGCCAAGTAAAAAAAATCCTGCCTTTATAAAAAAAAAAAAAAAAAGGCAGGAAGGAAGAAGCCCTTTTTGATTCCTTGCCTTGGCCGCAAGGAATCTATGCGATCACGTTGGCGTGTGTATGTGTGTGCGTATGTGTGTCACACAAAGCTTGTAACCACGTTATCTCAGCAGTTCCAAGTTTGATTAATATCTTGCTTGGTACATATGTTACCCATATTAAGTAGATGATCCCTATTGATTTTGGAAGAGGTCAAAGGT
>JAODFY010124572.1:0-11372 GCA_027580055.1 Paracaudina chilensis | reverse complement strand
GTAATGCCAATTCAATGATTATACCTTCCTATGATTATACCTTCCTATACCCACAATGTAGGGTTAAAAAGGAAGCACAATGAAGCAATAACGTAGGGATTTCGTATATATATAGGGACTTGTTTACAATCCACACATTCCTCTGGAAGTGTCTTGGGAGGTTACCATGACAACGTTTTGATAAGTTGGAGGAAATTTTTTAAAGAAGTATGTCGGTGGCAATATATGTAATAATAAAGAACCAGTTTAAAACCCACACTATTGCTTGTGTCGACCTTTTGACCTTGGGGTCAGATGTAGTTTCACCTCCTGATTCAAAAAAACAACACAAGTCTGTACGACCATCCTTACTGTGCCTAATAAGAAGAAAAAACATTTGACTGCATATAACTTCGCACACGAAGGTCGCACAGGGGTCAATGATCTTTGAGCTCTGAATATGGTGTCGAAAGTATAAAAATATGAAAAAAGGACAAACGGTCACCGGAGGTCAAACTGAGGTCATAGGTCACCGGATCGATTAGAGGATTAAATTAACTCCCATCCATAAAAGACACATTAATTGAACTTTGGTGACCTTGGATCACATGACCGTTATGTTTGAAAATGAACGCCTTCGTCATTCACAACTTGTCGAAATATCAACCGTATCAGACCCTGCTGCACGGAGTTATTGCATTAAATGTCTAATAATGGACCTTTGTTCCCACATAACTTGAGAACCAGGTTACCGATTTAAGTAGGAATGTTTTTTCTATAGAGCTCGCAGAGCTTTATCATGTACCAAAAATTGAAAACTTTGACAAACTTATTTCTTCTTTGTTCGTTTTCTCCCTGAAATAAGCATATTTTTCTGATTTGACCTTTGACCTTTTGACGTTGGGGTCAGATGTAGTTTGACCTTCTGATTCCAAAAAACAACACGACAAGTCTGTACGACCATCCTAACTGTGCCTAATAAGGAAAAAAACAAAAGAACAACCTTTGACCGCATATAACTTCGCACACGAAGGTCGCACAGAGGTCAAAAGTGATATTCTTGATCGGGAGGTTATTTTGAATTCAAATATATGAAAAATGGCCAAAGGTCAAACTGAGGTCATAGGGGTTGTCCCCTTTCAAAAATGTTTGTAATGTGAAATGTGCTGAGACCAATTTTGAGGTTCTTAATCCTTTTGCACTTTTTTTCAAATTTTAAAATTTCAGATAATTTGTTTTGCAATTTCAGATAATTATTAATGAAATCGGCTGTCATTGAATGAGCCATCGTAAGCTACATAAGCAGCAAAAATATGTCTTTTAATCTTAGTAGGTTCTGGAAAAAAAGTGGGGGACAAATTATATGTCCCCCTACTTTCAAAACTGGGGGACGTGTCCCCCTGACTCCCACATTTTGACGTCCATGGTTCTGTATGCGGCGGGTTCAGTATGTGGATGATCTGTGGGGGGCTGTATGAGCGTTCGGTGTTCGGTGTTATGTGGGTGGTGTTAGTGGGTGGTGTTAGTGGGTGGTGTTAGTGGGTGATGTGTGTTGATGTATGATGGTCCTGTTTGGTAGTGCTGTGTGTGGGTGGGATGTGGGTATGCTACGTGGTGTTTATGTGTGTGCATGTCGTCGGTGCTGTTTGTCTGTGTTTAATACTGTTTATGTGGCTATTGTGCGGGTAGAGACTATCAACTACAATATCATAGCAGCAAACATTTATGGTGATAAGTGTAATATTAAAATAGTAGTTAATAATGAGACCAGATCACCCCACATACTCAGGTGCCAGATATTGTCCAATACAATGAAGAATTTAGTTTATTTCGACGCTAAAATGCCTCTTCCATTTTGATTTTGTTAAGCCACTCTATATATCCTCCGACTCTCTACTTCACTTTACGCAGGTCATCCTGCTCTGAAATGCCTCTTTATCACAAAGACAGTTAATGACTAATTGTATGATCTGCCTAGATGTAGAATGGACTCCATAGTTATTGTAGAAAGCTCAACAACTATAAAAAAAAAAAAAATCAACCTGACAGATTTAATGTTTAATTGGCTTAGTCCCCTCTTTGAAAAAACATCTAATATGTTAGTTACTCCTTCCTCTTACTCCTTTCAGACGCTCGGTTTGGAAGAAGGTCGTATCGACCATTACTTGTTGTGATCCACATGGCAATGAAAAAGCCTACCAATATACTCTGAAGGATCTGCCTTCTCCTAGTCCGGGGCAGCTTCGTCACGACAAACACCATCTTCAACGGAGCTCTGGTCGTAAGACTGACAGATGCGGGAAAAGTCCAAACCTGCAGAATCAAACACGCGGAAATGCCCAGCCCGCGTCTCCTAAATGTATACCACGCGACAAAGAGGAGCCGAGGAAAGTATCACTTGCCTCGAGAAAGCGCTGCGCCTTTCATAAGACCAGTAGGTTGCTCTCATCGGTGCTAAACAACACAATGTACAAAAAGGACCGACCAAAGGACCAAGTAAAGACAAATGATCACCGATCATATTCGTCACCAAACCGGGATGTAATACAACACAACTCCGTCTCGCCCTTCCCAATCAGTAGAGATGTTAAACGTGCTTCGTCATCTCCTCGTGACTCGAAAGGTTGCCGTAAACTGCGTAAGGACATTAACATCAGGAATGTATCTACGCTATTTAAACTCGCCACCGTCAACACTCTAAAGTCACTCAGAGAAAAGAAGAGTCAGCTAATAATCCTCAGTCCGTTTGATCACAGAAAATCTTCAAGCCGATCTCGCAGAATATCATTGTACAGCCAGATCTCTCATGTTAACAATGCTCATGCCCAGTCCCATGATCTGTCACCTGCAAAAGCCTATACAACAAAGGACAACTGCGCTCCTGTCCAGTGCTGTCGTATCCAGCCTAAATGTATTCGTGACCTAACGCCTACTAATTTCCCTGTCGGGCTGCGCTCCCATATTCTGTCGCCTGCCCAAGCATGTACGACAACCAACATGCACGTTACACCTCCTGCCCAGTGCTGTCGTATTCAGCCTAAATATACTCCGAGCTGTGTCGCGCCGTGCACAAACCTATGTGGTTATCCAACAGCAGAATATTCTCTTCAATATCGTCTACAACCCCGTGTCTGTGTACCTATCAAGTCCCATACCCGGACACGAGCAGAAACCACCATCAATCAACACAACATGCAACCCCAGGTTCAGTCTCATGTTATAACTCATATACGGCCCAATGTGAATCTCCGGCGCCCACCAAAATGTACTTCTCAGCGACGTTTACAGACCAGCCAGATGTCTGCCACTTCACATCCCGTTTGCGGTGACCGAACCAATATCGACGATGGTGCCCAACCTAAATCTTCTCTTGAACACCGTCTGCAGCCTCGGGTCCTTCTCTGTTCCAAAAACAATGTCACCGCCCTGACAGATGCCAACCTCTGTGCTAAACAACACACTCAGTCTACCGCCGTCGTTCCAGTCCATCCTGTTTCACCTAAAGCCACACCGGCATCAAAACGAATTACTCACAATGCCGTTCGACTAAACACCAACAAAAACCACAATTTGGCAATTGTTGACAAATCTACCACGCCACCGGAATATCTAACACAGCAGAGCGGCAACATAAACGATAATGATGCCAAAGGAGGACTCACGGTTATTCTGACCAAAAACTTCACACCTCACATAAAATGGACCGTGACGACACCTATGGGGAAGTTACGTACAGGGTAAGACATCAATCTGTTTTGCAAATTCCATTTGCACTATCCATCGCATATGTATTTCCCGTGAGCTATTAGATATGATGATAATTTAACATAAGTGAATGACGAAAGCGTCAGTGCAACGAAAATGTGTCTTATAGCTGATATGACAGGGTGGTTCTTTGTATTTTTGTTTACCTTATATGGTCTGGTCCCAAAGTGAATTTCACAGACCTTGTCATGACAGACCCATACCTAACATCAAATGAGTTGCGTAGTCTAGCAGTTTCCCATAATCAATATATTGTCAGATAGTTGTAAATGAGGGGCGAATATTCACAGAAGTGATTGTTGCCTAAACGTCCTTATAGCAAGGTTATGTAATTCTTCATTTTTTCGATATTAAAAACACCAATCAGGTAATCTACACCGATTTATTTAATGTAGGATTTTTAATATTTGTTTTTATAATTTGTAGGCCACCATCAACTCCAGCAGACACCTTCAACTTGAACCTTTTGGTTCCCCGGTGCCGGTTCATAGCAAACACAGACCTTAAGCCAGTCATGGACCAACATACAAACAGACCAAAAATCCTGGGTGGAGGGGCTTTTGGAAATGTTCATTTAATGAGTCAACGATCACGTGACAGACTTTGCGCAGTGAAAATCTACAGGGAAGAACATAGTACAAAGAGTATTTGCAAGGTAAAGTGTCGAATGTTAGGAAACTACTTACGGATCGTAAACTTAACTATCCATGTGATCGCGGAGAAACACTGCCTTCTATTTTCGACCAAGTGATCAGATGATGAGGCAAATTATCATTCAATATGAATATTCATATATTCAATATTTAATAATAGCTATTATGTGTCATATTTTTGGTCTTGTTAATGTTATTTTCTTAGCTATGCTTCTACTCCATGTGAATTAATTTTGCAATTGAAATGGCTTGATGATTTGCTAGATTAAATATTAAGTCATCCATGACATAATCGAAAATCGCTAGTGAAAACGAAGACAACTTCCTTCAGTGCTCTGTGCCATTCACCTGCAATGGACATCGACCCACGAGGAAACCAGGCTACGGTGACGCGTGATTGCTTAGTGGGGGACGGTTGGTTTGGAGTTGATCAGAGAAGCTACATAAATATTTAAGATATTCATTCATTCCCAATGATCAGAGAAGCTACATAAATATTTAAGATAATCATTCATTCCAATTCTATGTGATACAACACTTTCCTCCCCAATTGTTTTTATTTTCAGCAGGATCTTAAATTGGAAGTTAAAATGTTGTCCAGACTTCGAGGACTCGACTGCATCCCTGAGTTGTATGGAGTATCAAAGAATGATAGAGGGATACCTGCAGTTGTCCAACAATTCATCGGAGACGGAAACACTTTCAATACCGTTACCCTTCAAAATGCCATCGTTGTAAAACTTTTAACAAAGTGTGCGAAATATCACATTGCCCTGAAAATCGCTGAAGCTGTGAGAGACATTCACACCCGCATGGTATATCATTGTGACTTAAAGATGGATAATATAATGCTACTGCCTGGATTCAGTGAAGGGAATGCGCCGAAGATTAAGATAATCGACTTTGGAAGAGCAGTCAGAATTAACGGTAAACCACATTATGAGCAATTTAAGCCCGACAGCATACCAATGATACTCAAGAACTCTGTCCATGTAGACCCAGGGGTAGTCAGAGGAGTCCTCCCTTACAGTGAGAGCACAGAGGTGTATTCCGTGGGAGTTATTTTGCTTGGTATGGCTCAACGCCCCCGGAATCTTCTGTGGAATCTTGGTTTGGAGTGTGTGGATGAAAATGTAACAAGACGACCGAGCGTGAATGAGCTGATAGCAAGCATTCGTTCGCATAAAATGAAGAAGCACTGTTTGAGGAAGAAGCAGTGTTTGAGGAAGAAGCAGTGTTAGAGGAAGAAGCAGTGTTAGAGGAAGAAGCAGTGTTAGAGGAAGTAGCAGTGTTCGAAGATGAAATGATGTTAGAGATAACGCAGTATTGGAGGAAGAAGCAGTGTCATAGAATGAAGCAGTGTTAGAAGTTGAAGCACTATTATAAGAAGATGCAGTGTTATAGGAAGAAGCAGTGTTAGAAGATGAAATGATGTTAGAAGATAACCCAGTATTAGAGGAAGAAGCAGTGTCATAGAATGAAGTGGTGTTAGAAGAAGCACTATTATATAAGAAGAAGCAGTGTTAGAGGAAGACGCAGTGTTACAGGAAGAAGCAATGCAAGAGGAAGAAGCAGTGTTATATGGAGAAGCAGTGATAGAGGATGAAGCAGTGTAAGAGGAAGAAACAGTGTAAGAGGAAGAAACAGTGTAAGAGGAAGAAACAGTGTAAGAGGAGATGAAGTGATGCTAGAAGATTAAGTGATGCCATTTAGAGGAAGAAGTGATGTTAGAGGATGAAGCATATTAATGGCATACCTATAATGTGTACTCCAAGCAACAGAGACACAAACATAATCTCTGTTTGGAATGTACCATATCAGTGCTGTAAAGGAACAACAAGTCATACATCGGGAGGAATTGAGACTTGTAAGTGGTCAGCTCTAAATGCACCAAAACCAGGTAGATCATATCAATCTTCGTAAAGACTCCATTAGTGATATGGGCCATATAGTTTAGTGAACCTTGCACGTTCTTCTGTACCACAATATATACGTCGTTGCATGATGTAATATGAACATTCGAATCTCAAAGTATAAAATAAACTTCAATAAAATAAAATCCAAACAGTGAGTCTCTGCTGTATATCTTAATTGTCTGTCTGTTGTTAAAGATAAGTGTTTGTGTCGATGACAGGTATGATCAATTACGATATATATATATATATATATATATATATATCGGCAGGCAGATTATTGATTGCCAAACAACAACACATAATATATCGACAAATTATTAATGGGCGTAGCGTCTGCCAACTCCAGAATCAATGTAAGTATTTGTTATATTTTATGTCTATGAATCAAATGTAATGATTAATCAATCAACTGATAATTTACCTTTTGATCCACAGTGATCGTCTCAAACCCTATACTTGTAATTTTATCTTCTCTTGGGTCACCTCTTCTTATAGCCAACATTACAGGCCCAAAAAATGATGCCTGCAAACTTTAGTTTCATCATTCATGGTCATAAAGGTGATGATATAATATTATTAGCATATCAGGAACTATTAATATAATAAATCCACTCAGTTTATAGGATTGACCAAAATGGATTTTGGTCAAAATGGAAGTGTGTGGTGTGTTTGTTTTGTAACGTTTTTGTTTTATATCAGTGTAGCATCAATCTAATGAGCGCTGCTATTCTAGATTAAATAAGAGGGTTAATGAACTCAACTGCGCATGTGCCAGAATGAGGTCACGCTAGGTCAAGTGATAATAACAAAGCAATATCAGCACGCTGATTGCACATAAACTATTGACAGATGGCAGGATTATTTAATGTTTTCTCAAAATATTTTCAGTCTGGGTGAGTCATTTTACTAATTTCGCATAATGGACAATAGTCTCCTTTATAAACTACATCCTGAAATATAACTGATATTTTTACAAATTACAATTTTCTGTTAATGTCAGTAGTCTGTTAATAGCTTTGTGTGAAGTGCAGCGTTGTCCATATTGGTTATTTATTCGGCAAAATTTATACACGGAGGAGAGGTATTCTGCAATCCAGCCACAAACTGTTTTAGTCTGCAAATATTTACCCATTTACTGGCAAAATATATTAATTTTTTCAAATTTAATTTGCCCATCATGCTGGGTTAAAACTGGGGCATACTGCAGATTTGTTAAACCAACATTAACATTTCCACTTCAAATTTAAAACACAACATTGGTTCCATAGAGGCATAGACCTCACAATGGAAGTGTACATTTTCAAGCATATCAGGGAAACAACAACACCTCCCTCCCGAGTCGTCAATTCCAAATATGACATTTTTTGTAATCTATTAAGTACCAAGTATGCTATTAATACAATTTGACACTTTTTAAATAAATTGGTTATAAGGTTAGGGTCACAGACACATGTACATTTAATATTCCTTAAAAACACCTGACAAACATACATCTGCTAACACAGTGATGAATGCTAAGATTCTTTACAATTTCAGCAAGGAATTCAAAATTGCACAGCTTTAAATTATGCAATTGAAAATCTGCTGTTTAAGAGTAGTGGACTTTGTTTTACAATTAAATGTTTTATTTTATTTATAGTGACTAAAGTGATTATGAATATTCTGCAATATTTTAGGAAAAATCATTTTTTTTAGATTTACCTCAAGAGAGGTTAAGACTTGAGTACTCTTGAGGTGACAAGCTGTACCAAAATGAGTTATTTAAGGACCTTACACAGTCTACACTGAGGTTTTGGCACTTTTGTGTAACCGAGCATAATGAAAGGCTTTGGTTAAGAGTACTTCCTCACCTCTAAAATTGTATCACCACCTAAGATGGTGCACCCTCTGACCTGGTCCAGAAATAAATTTAGATTTACTCTCAAGAGAGGTTAAGACTTGAGTACTCTGAGGTGACAAGCTGTACCAAAATGAGTTATTTAAGGACCTTACACAGACAACACTGAGATTTTGGCACTTTTATGTAACCGAGCATAATGAAAGGCCTAGGTAAAGAGTACTTCCTCACCTCTAAAATTGTATCACCACTTAAGATGGTGCACCCTCTGACCTGGTCCAGAACACAGTCGCCGTGTATGACCGGGAGAAACCCCTGTTGTAGCAGAGCTTGTATCGTCCCCAGATCAGATGCTGTGACCTTAACCTTGTCATTTGTTCTCCACCCACTGCACGGCTGCAATGTTCACAAAAAAGGTAAAAAACTAAAAACGTTGTTAACATCATAACTTAAAGGTGGGGTTGCATGTAGCGAATTCGCATGAGTTTCCGGTGACACAGAGAACTCACAGATTCCTAATGCAATGAAAATGTATGTAAACTTTCTCATTGAGGTGTTTAGAGCTTCATTTCAAGTTACTATAACATTGATGTGTTCCTTCATAGTTTCAAAAAAAGTGTTCAACTGAGCCAATTTAGAATCTGACTTTTTGGTAGGTTTACCTAATTTGCAACCCCACCTTTAACAAGGCCAAGTTCTTAATTGCTATATATGTTATTATTGGTGAGTTCAAGATCCCTACAAAGATCATTTGCAGTTAACATGTATATGAACATGCAAACATAAAAAAGAAAGAATCATTGGTTTTAGTAGAGGTCAAAAGTCATGACATCTAATGTCAACATAGGTCAAAAACTCTAAACACCATACTTGACAAGGTCAACTTGAATTAGGCTAATGTGTGCTATGTATGCTACTGTTAGTAAGTTGATATTCTTTTGGGAATTGGGTCATCTGAGTTCAACATACCCAAAACATGATAACTCCCTAAGGCGACATGTTAGAATTGAGAAGCACAAGTTGTTGAAATATATATTCATTTTTGGAGATTTCATTCCACGACCCCACCCTCACATTACAAAATTACTCCTCCTGGCAAACCCTGGCAAATCACTTTTATTACACCCCACTTGTTGTCTAGCTAGCACCTCTGCAACATTATTGACCAAAGCTTTCCTAAGTCAACAAAGTTGTCATTGTTTGCCATCAATGAAGGTTTGGCATTTCACTGGCCAAACTAGGCAATGGATTGGCAATAACCCCTGTGGTGAACATGTGATGAAACAAGTGATAAAGGTGCAGAGGCAGAGATTTCCTCATGCTAGTGGTCAAACGATTATGCAATATCGGAAAATACTGATTACCGATTATTTTTTTCATAATCTGCCCGATTCGGATACCGATTCGGATTGTTTTTTAGTTGGGTAAATTAGGCCTGCATACTTACAAATGGGTGCAAAATTTTAAGAAACTAGTGAATTCAAAGAATCATGTGTGGGCTGTGCTATTTTACCAAGTACTACACTGCTTTTCTGCAGCATTATTTCATTTAAGTGTTTATCACAGTATAGCCTTACTGTATGTGAATATCATGTCTAAATTAATTTGTTCAAATGGTAGTTGTATTGGAAATTAATTTGCTCAAATGGTAGTTGTATTGGGTATTGTGGGAAAATTTATCAAAACTAATAATCTGTATAGAATATTAACTGGTATATATGCCCTGCTTTTTTACCGATTCTGATACCGATTATGCAATAATCTGCCTGATTCCGATACCAATAACTGTTTGAGCACTAGCAACAACAACATTATTTATTTTGTCACAGCTGTAAGAATTTAAAGCAATAATCAGGGTTTGAAGCATGAGAATTTACTATTCTTTCACCTTATAAGGAGATTGTGCAATTCACTTCCCTTGTTATATAATTATGATTACTTATTAAGACTTCCCTGGTCTTTCACATTGTAAATCGCCCTATTTGCAAAGAAATGACGCCATAAACTCATACAAATTGTATGACTGTAGTATTCTGTCGCCAAACTTTTTCGGCGAACTTTTTCGGCGAACTATATAATGGTCTTTTTGAAGAATATTGGTATTATTAATTATGATGTGGTATCATGATGACAAACTTGTTAAGAATAAGCCATGATTATTTCTTTTAAGTATGTTCAATGTTTGAAGTATTATGGAATAGAAAATTAGGAAGATTCATCAGAGTCAAGAGTGGGATCAGTTTAGCCTATCGGATGAAGAGTCCAACTAGCATCCAAGTTTGAATCTCAAGCATAGTCTCCCTTTGTGACTTCTCCATCCAAGCTGTGCTGTAGTTGTTGGTGGATGTTTTCAGGTTTTTAAGCTGTTCGGCACGACTGTTGCACATGTGGTGAGGGGCCAATTGCTTCCACCTCCGCAGACTTAGAGAATGGGGGTGGGGGGGCTTATTACATGATGATCGCCCTGAGCAGAATTGGTTCACGCCTGCCGTACGTGTTATCATCTGAGAACTTGGTGGAGAAGAAAAGACTGAAGCCTTAGTGTGGGTTATCTGTGGCACAGTGTGGTTAATGATGATGTTTGCTTGTTTATTTCTCCCATGCAGGAACTCTGCAAACCGCCTTCAAGGAATATAGATGCCAATGCCAGTCTCATCCAACAACGCACAATTTAACGTTTATGATTGAGGAATAGCAGAAGAAAACTAGACAACAATTTTAATATCGGAGCTGGCATTCAAACCCACGACCTCTGGATGGATGTCTAGCTTCCTTAATACCCTCAATCTACTAAACTAGGCTTAACGTTAAACTTTGATCTGTAAATCTCCTTGTTTCCTCTCTTTTGTCAGGCTATACCAATGAACCATCCAGAAACCATCGAGGTACCAGGTTCCACCGCCAAAAATCGCTATCGCACTATTTTGCCAAATCCAATCACGAGGGTTGCGTTACCCCTTATACCAGGGGATCCCCTGTCAGATTATATCAATGCAAATCGAATTAGGGTAAGTCATGTGATATGGTTCTTTGGGGCGGGGGAAGTGCTGCAGGGCTGGTAAATGGAAGGAAATATTGGGATAAGTATTTTTCATGGTTGTCCTGTGGGGTTTGTATTTGGGAGGAAGTATTACAGTAATTTAAATGGTAAATGTGGAACGTATAAGGGTCTCAAATGTGAGGTATGGGGGAGGGGTGGGGGTGGGGGGTGGGGGGGGGGAG
>JAODFY010124350.1:0-11375 GCA_027580055.1 Paracaudina chilensis | reverse complement strand
GATCCCTATTGATTTTGGAAGAGGTCAAAGGTCATATGAGGTCAATAGTGGTCAAACTCTGAAAACCTTGTAACCACATTATCTCAGCAGTCCCAAGTTGGATTAACATCTTACTTGGTACATATATTACCCATATTGAGAAGATGTGGAAAAAAGGAATGTGTCTGATTTACTTCAGTTTCAATGCTGTATAACGTTATGTTTGAACACAACATTTTTCAATTATGTAACTGCTGTGTTATGGCACGAATAACCTCATTGTGTATGGCTTATGCCCAGTCTATTGTTGCTAAAATCAGATGACTGTAGGCCTTGACGGTGCAGCTGAATAATTCGGAAACACTCGGCAGTTGTACTTCAACAGTCATAAAAAAACTGACATTGTAATGTCTCTTCCGTGCATTCAACGCATGCGATGGAGTCTTCGATAGGTGCCTCAATTGGTAAAGGTGTTCAGCAGCATTTTATCAATGATATCATCGTCAGTTGTGTTACCATTAATGCAATGGTGAATTAGCCAACGCAGCTTGGCAAAAAATCTAACGCACAATGCAAAATTTGACATTCACTTTATTCCAAGCTGTACTGTAATTGCTTTGCCTGTAATCATTTGTGGTACAATTTGTTGATATATTGATCTGTTAAGCCCTACAGGGAATTTATGTGATGGGTTCCAATTTAGAACTCCTACCGACATATTATGGACATGTATCCATGAATGGGTACCGAATCCCATCAATTTCGTGTTTAATTGCACATACAAGTAATTTTATATTAAATATTTATATTAATTTCCGATGGGACCATGCCTACAAACTATATATTTTCTCAAATGTCCTGTCATTGCCAGAATTACTCTATTTTTCAAATATTTGTTTATTCTTATTTTTTTGTATGATCAAGGGAATAAAAATTTAAGCACTAGCTATAAAGCAATCACATCACTCTGAATAAAGAAATAATTCCCAAGCAAATTTAGCCATTTTTTTGGGGGGGGGGGGGGCACTTTGCATTGTCAGGTATTGTTTACTGTTTTCCCTATTAACCATATATCAGTGTAAAGGACGAACGGAATGGGTGAAACACATGTGGGCATCTTATTCTCATTATTTGGGCAATTATTTGTCAGCACCTCAGGTTGGACCACAAACCCCAGGTGTACTGTGGATGGGGATCACATCCGGTCACAGTGTTTGCAACCAACTCCGCATCCAGACACTGAAAGTGCACTCTCACGACCAATTATTGCACAATTGGTCTTGTGACCTCCTTGCAGCTGCTTGTGGAAATCATGAAAGCTTTGCTCAAAGCGATCTCTTTGCGACTGAATCTCTTTGTGACTGTTTGTGGCTTGAGTTGTTGCACACTTGAGAAGTACTGCCATGCCTGGTCAGATTACACTGCCATAGAACTTGAGAAACGAATTTTGAAATGCAAATTCTCACAAACCGGAAGTACAAGCCTGTCCTAGCTAACTCTAAATTTATGACATGACATTGGCACATTCATCTCATGTTGTGTTACAGTCTTGTCAAACATATGTATGCATACAACTTTATCCTTAGGCCTAGGCTAGTTAATGCCTATATGCTATAGCTATCTATTTTGAAGATCTCTTGGCGATTAGTTGCCTTTGCATTACTGTAGAAATGCCCATAATGTCTCTTGCACTGCCTTTGTTATGCAAACACTTCCATTTATATTACAATGCTGAATGTGAAAAACAATGTGCCAATATAATGTCACAGATCTCCCAGAAAAATCGGACACATTCATTAGGCTCGTACGACCATTTTCAAAGCTTATTTTCAGCATTAAGGAAGGGCTTAGGAAAGATAACATCCACCCACACTAAATGAAGGGAGGGAAACTCAGATAATAATGATAAAAAAATATCAATATATTACGAACATACTCCTTTATCAATTATATAATGTAAACACAATACAAAATGGCGCATTCGAACCACTTAATACATCCTCAATTAAAAGGAACCCATAATCTCTGAGATGCACTTAACTAAAAACTTATTCAATAAAGTCCATGCACTCTATGCTGGGAAATACCAACGAATGAATGAACAAATGAATTACCGTTCTACACATTAAAATGCCTGTAGACCATTTATTCCACGCCCAAATTTGAGTTATCCAACTTCATAATTTTAAATACCCAGCATTATGTTTACTTGGAAACCCCTTGCTCATCTGCCACTTTTACAGGAATGTAATATGTATGCCGTCACACACTTTGTACATGAACCTTATCATTAATTGGTGCAGTTGCATTTGAGGTCAACAGGGGTAAAAAACTTTGTGATCCCGATAACTTAAGAAAGATACATTTTATGCCATAAAATTGATTTAATTTTTCGCTTTAAATTCCCATATTTTCCAGTCTCCATGGGTAATACGTGCCCTCTGATTTCTTTAAAATCAGAATTTGTAGAGCAAGGAATCTCACCACAATTTGTGTTCTTGTTTCATTCAAAGTTGAAATGATATGTCAATGCTGGTAATATTTTTGAAAAATGTATTCTATAACAATTATTGGTATTGCTCGAAGGTCGTATTTCTATAGATATTTCAAGAAAACTTTCACTAAAAGTCACTAATTATAAAGAAAAACACAAGCTTCTGGATACGAAGGAATACAGATCTATACATTCATCGGGTGATAGGTAGGTCTTTCAAGGTTGCTTGCACTTCACTTTGGAATGCACTTCCACTTGAACTGAGGTCATGCATCATGCATGCAGCATTTTATCTTTAAAAAAACTCCTTAAAACTCATCTCATCATGAAGTGTTGGGGTCATTTGAGGTCATAACAAATGCTTAAAATGTTTCTCCCATATATGCTTGGTTTCTCAGGTATGCTTGGTGAAGACAAGACATTCATGGAAGAATTTCATATTTAATTTGCAGCTTTCCCTTTAACGTATATATATATACAGGAAATTTATTGAATCAAGGGGTGGTCCAAGATCATTTGAAAGCAAGGAATTACAGCACATGCTGTGACAACTCCTCTAAAAAGCAGCCTCATGAAGTGATTTAACCATTATACCTAGGCAGTTGCAACCATATCTGTGGTTATGTTCCTAAGTGAGTCAAGGGTGAACCTTCACCGAGTTTAAGACATAATTTTAAGATTGTACCAGGTTTGGCATACAGTAATTAATTAGGGGTTTTATAAAGTGTCAATTGTTGATTATTAAATTGTGTAAGCCAGTCTCAACTTCATGGTAAAGAATATTACATACCTTGAGGGGATCAAAGTCACTTGGGGATCAGGAAATTTTCTTTCACTGTTGTGAATGTTCCGAGTCTTTACCACCTTTGTTTGGTCTGAGGGTATTAATTTCCCCCTTCACTTATGCAAATGCAACAGTGAAAAACAATGATGGAATCACACATCTTTATTGAATCATCGCAAATATGGAAGTTATTTTAAAATGTATACATGCAGGAATTGTTGACTTGGAGGATGTAGAAATCTTTTCAATTTTTCATCATGAGATGTGTTCCATGTGTAACAAGGACACCAAAATGTCCATGTTCCTTTTATGATAAGATATGAAGCCTTTTTGGTTAGCGTATGTATGGTACAAATCTATCAAATTTATAAGGACAATGAGACAAAAGCCAAAAAAAAAAAATCTGACATATCAATTGAACGAAAATTACCACAGATATTATAGAAGTTGAGGGCGCTATTCATTTATTTTATTTACTAGGAAAGCATAAGAGATCACAAATTATTATAACAAGAGACAATGTTTAATCTAAAGTAATTTTCCAATTTTAAAATTCTAATTCTAAGGGTGTATTCCCTAAAGGAAATTAATTTTGGTGTCCTCGTTACACATGGAATTTCATCTTTACATCCTCTCAATGTGACCCTGTACCTGAAAAACATGAATTATAAGATATTGGAAGTTAACACATAAACACATTAATGTTATACTTTCATGAAATGCAATTGAAAATACAATCTAAGTGGTCTGAAAATTTGGTCTTTTTGTCACACTTTGGACCCCTAGTTTATGGAATAACACACATACACAATTCACTCATAACACTGAGCAGTGTGTTTATAATTTTAAAATAGTACCAGTTAAATGTTTATGTTCAGTATTAATGACAGTACTAGTTAGACCCCTCCATGAAGGTGTGAAGGCAAAACCATGAACTAGCATGCAAGGTCACTGTACTAATCCTTGTTCCCCAAATCAGTGCCTATAACTTAGGGATAGGGGCTGTAATGGGTGATAGAAAAGCATGCTAAAATACTCCTTTAGATCAAAGATACTGGTGGGGTGTCCCAGCTTGGCCACAATCGAACCCAGGGGAATCCTCATGCAGGAAGAGAATGTCTATAAATCATGCCAACAGAGTTACAAGAATGTAAACACACCATCCCCAGAACTTTAAATAATGTCCATTGTAGACAGTTATATTTCAGTTAGGGGGTCAAGGTATTAGATGCCCTGTTTGTTTAGCAATTAAATGAAATTCACTAGGGTCCAGTGTGCTTCCCAAATTTTACAATTTTTTATAGGGGATGTCACCTCACAAGTTTTTGTTTAAAACTTGTCGATCCTTTCCATGCAATGAATAATTTATTTTGCCAACAGCCAATCCTGCCAGGGAAATAGCTAAAACCACGGGGAGACTCAACAGCGGCCTGCCTCAGTATCCTTCAGCCAGGAAAAAGTCGGATCTCGACACATTTAGAAGATGCCTCCCAATATTCTCTATGCAAGATGACATCATTCGAATGATAAACAACAACAAAGTTACAATTATCGCTGGTGAAACTGGATCTGGAAAAACAACACAGGTATTTTACCACTCCCTGAACTTGCTTGTTTATATAATAATGATAGGACAGGTTAAAAAAAATTGGGGCTGTCACCTAAATCCCTAGCTACAATCATCACCAAAATACCTGGGACAAAATCTCAAATGTGATGCAGTTGATGTCTACTGGATGTCTCTAGAACTCCTACTGGATGTCTCCAGAACTCCCTGCCCACCCCCCTTCCCCCACATTCAATGTTTGAGATTGTCTGAGTGCACTATACACTATGTATTGTGAGGGATGGAATAATAAACAGCCTAGAAAGTTACACAACTTTTACATATATTTATCAGGTCTAGCGAAGTGTTTGGAGAAGAGGTTGGAGGTTAGAAATGGAGAGTATGGGGGTCCTGGGTATAAGTTGTTTTAATTCCGTCCTGATTAAAAGGTCAGCAGCATATTATTATTACACATCTGCATACAAATATGTCCACGCCCGATGTTCAAAGAAGCCTACTGCTTACTAACGACATTACTGTCGGTCGACCTAAACGAGATCTATGCTATTTCAATGGCACTGACGGTCGACCGTTCATTTGATAAAGTAACTTAATTGAGCTACTAAAGATCTTTCTTATTAAATTACTGGTGGACCGTTCCAAATTTCGTTCAATATGATTTATGTGACCAATTTAACAGTTAAGTATCGAAAAACTGTACCCAAAACCAAGTAAAATATATGGTGCATCGATAGGCTGACCATCAGAAATTACACATCCAACAGGCACTAATAGCTAAGTGGCCATCCTGTATAATAATACTACTCTGGTGCCATCTTATGATTACGATTATACATATCCATGACACATGTCCATGTCCAGTTTCCCCATGTCCATAATGTCATATATTAGTAATGGACAATATCATACACCTCCACCCTCCCCACACTCACACGGCAAGCAATGATTTGAAACCTTAAATGTATTCTCCATCATGTATCTTGTGAAGTTTCTTTTCCTACACAAGCAGTACGGCTTTCATACAATCCCCGCCAAAATACCTGGGACAAAATCTCAAATGTGATGCAGTTGAAGTCTACTGAATGTCTCTAGAACTCCTACTTGATGTCTCCAGAACTCCCCTCCCTCAGAACTCCCCGCCCCCCCTCGCCTACATTCAATGTTGTTAGACATGAAGTCCCGTAGTTTCCAACATTGATATGGGGGTTTGTCCCAGGTAATTTTGGCGGAGATTGTAGGCTATGCGCTAGACTGTGACAGGCATTGTAGGCATTCATGAATTTCTGATAGCATTGATGGTGAAATCTATTTAGTAAAGTTGGCAGTTCCAACTAGGGCTGCAAATTCATAAATTTGCAGCCCTAGTTTTAACTGTATTAATTGCTTGTGAAAATATTTTGTTCACATTTGTAGCTTGTTGATTACCCCCTTACATATTTCCATGCACCAATTGAAACCATCCACATGCCACAGATGGCGTGCGTGTCGCTTTGGAGGAAGCCTAGTCTAGGTAACTTGGGTAGGCCTACCTCCAATTGGGTACAACTTCAGAATAGCCTACAATGCCCCTGTTCATGTATCGAATTAAACTAGTAGAAGTCACAGTCGACTTTTTTTTTTTACAGTTAAAAATATTTTAACCATAATATGGCAATGACATTGTTGTCACATTGATGATGCCAAAAAAAAACACAAACTCCCCAAATTATAGCACTATTTTTCCCTGATCAATAATTTGTAAGTTGTTGTTGGATTTTATTCGTTCATATATTCAGAACCCTGGTATTTTTGGCTTCAGATCCCCACATTAGGGGAGGAGGGGGGCAATGCAAATCATTTGGAACTTTTGGGACCTTGCAAATTAGTGGCCATCACAGGTTCACTTTTCAGGTTCTTAAACTGAGGGGCCAAACTAGGGGGAAGCCCCCCTAAGGGTGACTCTTTTGTGGTATGCTTACATCCTACATAAAATTATATATCAGTAGCATAGTTTTCAGATATTGTTTGAAATGAAGGAACCTTCACAAAGAAATATATCTTAAAATGCAATTTTTAGTGTCTTTGTTTACTAAAACACTGAATTCTCAATGAACGAACACACAAGTGACCTGAAAATGGAGTCAAGTATAAAACAACCCATTCTGTATAAAATCATGTTCAGCTCCTCCCCAAAATATTATCAGGGTTTCATAAAATTAATGAACATTTAAACACCATGAACACTGTTTGATTCGTCTCAGCAAATTTGATCTACCACCTTTCATTCCTTTATCAGTTCCCAGTAACTGGAGTAATGCTTGTTACAGTGTTAAATACCTATGTTGCTTTAACGGTTGCCATGGCAACACATTTTTTCAACATTTAAATGCAGAAAACATGTAAACATTATTTTTTTTTCAGTTTCAAACACTTTCACCTATCAGTTTATGAAGGTTTGACCTTATACACAAATGTGGACCACAAAACTTAAAATCTAGAAGCTTTTTTTACCTTCGGCCCATAGTCTATTACTGTAGCATTATATCTAAAAGGTAAATCAAACCAATGATTTATTTTGTAACCATGTTTGCCTACAGAAAACTCTGTAGAGTTGTAGAAGTTAGGGCTGAAACTTTGACTGCTATAGCTTCAAACTCCAGTTGATTCACGGTAGTGTGTTAATTAGCAAGGATGATGATTTCTTTTATGTCATGTAGTTCTGTCTTAAGAACCACTTATTTTTGGAATCATAAATACACAGTATATAATTGATGTGTTTTCATTCAATTTGGTTTGGAATTTGACTCTAAATCATATGTTATATTATAGAATTAATGGCTTGTACTGTAGTATGTACAACAAAAAACTATTAATTCATCAATCATTGATGTTTTCACCCAAACAAACCATAAAAATTGTTCATTGACTTTTAAAACTGGCAAAAATGTGCTATACAGTATTTTTTTATCAGTTTCTAACCCCTTTTTTTTTTTTACCTATCCCACCATTGGCATTCATCATAAAACTATTCTATACAGCAAGCTAGTAGTGTTAGAACATCATGAAATTGTTAATATTGATATAAAAAATGTCATGTTCCCTTCATTTTGTGATTTATATTTCATAGGCTAATTTTCTATTGATATATGATATGGTAAATTCATTTCAACACAAACAGGCATGTATAAATCTTATAATATTATCATTTTAAATCCTTTGAAATCTTTAACAATCTGGTAAGTGAAGAAAACATTCTAGATTTTAATAAATTATTCCTTTCTGCATCAACCCATTGATCAAGCAGCTAGTAAACCTCTTCAATAAAATATTCAAATGATTTATCAACCTGTCCTACAGTACATCAACCCAATCTGTCCTCAATCATCTACAAAGATTATACATAATCATTATATGACAGGCCTCTTACACTAATATACAATGTACATTAATATTACAGATGTATCCGTTGTTCAATGCAACAGTAACCATGCTCTTATAGTGCCATTATGTTAATGAGAAATCCAGTTACATTTACAGCCGCAGTGATTTACACCTGCCAATCAGGCGAGTACTGTGTCATGCAGCGGTCAGCAGTGGTTTTATGTGTCCATACATCATCATCATAATTGACTACCTTCCATAAATGCAATATTACAATTCTCCTCGCTGAAAGTCTATACCCAAGAGTCCAGGTAGAACCAAACCACTTTTAATGAAAGCCTAGCTGCAACGTAAGCTGGATAATCAATACACAAAAAGCCCAGCTGAAGAGTGGTGTTGAAGCACCAAGCGTGACTGTGACCATGGGGGTTGTTGCGAAAGATACTCGGTGATCGTCGGGTGAAATGATATCTGACTCACCACCACACAAAACTTTGGGAGTCCTTAAAATGAGTTGATTATGGGTTGATTAAGAACTACAGTACTGTATGTTACAAGGTGACTGTAAATCAATGTTATATGGAAATATATGCGCATGTATGATCAAGATGCACTGTTTTTATGCTTTGGTTACTCGCATTAAATTTGTCTTTGGTTACTCCATTAAATTTGTCTTGGTTACTCACATTACAAAGTTTAATCTCTCACTACTATTTCAAACAATAATATTGTGGAGCATCGATGGTTTGAATATTTGTAGATAAATTTTGGCGTAATTAGAAAATAATAACTACTAAATTTCATTCCTGTGAAAAAAGGAAGGTAAAAACTTGTAAGGGCCTATGGCCTATTTAGCCATTACTTAGTGTACCCCTTCGCTTACCGCGGTGGGGATGAGTGGAGACACATGACGGGTATTCATTCCAGCAATCAAAGCAAGATAACAATTAGGATGACAGTTCCAAATTCTATATACATGTATATATCACAGGTTTAAGGATTTGATGCAAGTACAGAATTGTAATAATAATGTGATGTTAGCTAAATGTCTAAGCTAGCAGGACATGTGAACAAATTCATTAAGATAATTTCAAATGTAGAAAAATTGGTCAATTTCTGGGACAAAAATATTTTTTGAGCTTACCTAAAAAAATGTATGCACGACAATCTCAAACATGGCAAAAAAGGTGAATCTTGAACACTTTTATTGAAAATAATTAAAAAAAAGAATTTTGTGGTAAAAATCATATTTTCTGGTAAAGTTTGGGTAAAAAATGTATTATTGAGCATAGCTACAAACAATATGAATGACTATTCTCGAACTTGGTGGAAAGTTGGATCTTGACCAAAATTCACAAAATTCCGAACAGTTTTTATAGCGGAGATTCTCAGAAAATATGTATTTTTGGTCAATTTTTGAAAAATTTTGAAGATCATTTTGAGGTCATCAGGGGTCAATTGAGGTCAAATTACTAAACATTGTTTGATTCGCATGAAACTTGGTACATATGGTCACATTTAGTGTCAAAAATTTTGAATTTAAAGATCTGAACAAATGTTTGACATGAAGATTGTGCAAACGAGGAGTTGTCAAAAGTTAACAATTTGTATGCAGGTGGACTAAACAAGTCTTCCCACTGGCTCTTGTCTGCACACTGACCCTCGGATGAAAAATTAGGGTAGAATGACATGACTGTGAGATATGTTTGATGATCAATAGTTTACTGTTTTCAGTAGTTGATAGGCTCATACACACTGGAATCAGAAGTGATCTATCTAAGACCCCTGCATCTCAGAGGGGTTCTCCTTTCAAGTGTTTATATTAACCATGATTGATTGCATATGATGTGTTAGGCAGCACTGGCAGTCCACCATGTCAAGGGTAATTAAGTTTCTTACTACTCACCCATGTGGTTTGATTTGTTATGGTACTGACTAATACCCTTGATGATTAATTTGGCACAGTAAACTTACACATCAGTTCTTCCTTTTTCATGTGTTCAAAACTTCAACATTGTTATGCTTAAGAAATGATGTAGCAACAGGCTAGGTCTTTAAGTTTTTCCCCATGCTTTGTTATACCCCTACGTTCCGACCCCCATATGTTCCGACGCTTGCAACACAACAAAAAGGGTTCGGCAAAACAAAGCCAACCTGACTGCACAGATATCAAGCTACAATCGTCGACAAAAATAGATGGGACAAAACCCTGCTCCCCGTATCAATGTTGCAGTTTCTGAGCGCTTTTGCCTACAGCATTGAAAGGGGGGCAGGGGGTGTGCATATACCAATATAACCACAGTTCGCTCGTCACTGCTCATACTGTCCCATCATTTTTGTCGACGATTGTAGCCTTTTTTATTGTTGCTGCCTGGTATTAATGATAGTCATGCATACATTGTACATGTAGATTGATATGCTAAATTAACCAGAAATGGTCATTATTTTTTTTTTCATATATGTTTCATATTTAATGAATATCCACAAAGTAATGAACAACAAAACCAGAAAACCAAAAGGTACAGTGGTTCTGATGCCATTGATGAGATTTTATTAAACTTCTAGTCGGAATCGCTTACTTGATTGGTCCATTTAAAAGTGATACCCAAGACCCCACTTGAAACCCTGTGAAACTGTCATTCATGTCAGTATCCGTTATAGAAATTGCTTGTCCCTCATTGGCTAGAATGGAGTATAACATGACTGACCCATTATTCTGCAATAAATGCTCAGTACATAATTTCTGAGAGTAGTCAACATTGAACCAACAAAGTCCTTCCACTGTCTGTATGTACAGTGCTTATGTTGTACTTTAGTTCTGGGCCTACTGAAGGAACCCATGTACGTGTATATTTGTCATAAAGTTTGGTAAATGGAACATTAAATTAAAATCGACAGAAAATGACATCAGTTATTGTGGGTAAAATTGCTACATAAAAGCATGTACAAAAGCTTAATCTATTTACATAAATCATCTTAGTGAAATTTACCTGCAATACATGTATTATATATAATAAAAACCCATAGGACATGTTTCTGATCTAATAAGTGTTACTAATGCCAAAGCGAGTTTGTGTACATGCTATTCTAACACCCAATACAGCCCCAGCCCCCAGTTATAGGCACTAAGTCGGGGAACAAGGATTAGTAGAGCCATCTTGCCTGCCAGTTTGTGGTTTTGCCTTCACACC
>JAODFY010124239.1:0-11377 GCA_027580055.1 Paracaudina chilensis | reverse complement strand
TATAGTTTTCCCCTTAACGTTTTTGCTACCATTTATAATCATAATTTTATTGTCGCAAATCTTGTTCACCACTGTCTAAAACTAGGGTTTTTGTTAGTTTTAGGGTCAGAGGTTAGGAGTATATGAGAAATTAATGTTTTATTTTAGTGTGTATGTCAATGGGATATATATATATATTTGGACCTTTCTAATCAAATTCATGCGTGCAGCCTCTACACATGAATAGCTAGCAGATAGTAATATAACACCCCCACACAATGCAGTTCCCTTAAAAGCAGCCTATCATAGTAACACTAAACCACACTGCAACTCAAATATATCAATTTATTTTATATCCTTTTTACCAAAGGGAAGTTATAACCTAATTAAACAGCAAAATAACTTCCAATTTAAAAGCAAAAAACAATATTTCTTACCTATACTACAACAGTAAACAACTCAAAGCTGTTCAATCTCTCAGATCATGTAAGTTTGCATTTGCCACTGAATAAATCCTTTGTCAAAAGAATACAAGTATAAATAATAGCATGTCCCATAATAGCGAGGGGTTAACTATTTAATATAAAAAATAATGAGAAAATCAGGTCACATAAATCTTCTATTTTTAGTGGAATATATACTACAAGTACTCAGACAGATGGCAATGAGCTTGCACCATCAGTATTAAAGAGTAGTCTTTGAGCCTATAGCTATATAGTGGAATACTAGTGCTCAGCCTGATGATGATGAGCACAAGTATTCCAGGGTGGATTTCACTGTACATTTGTTATAAGTGCCCAAGAACTTACTGAATAAGTGTTGTGCCTAGTAATTGCTGTTTTGTAATTTCTTTTCAGTTACCATCAGCCATGCAAGCCACGGCAACCTGAATTCAAGGATTTATGACAAAGTGGAAGCTTGTCTATTTTGTTTCAAACTTATTAAAAACAAAATGAAACGACATTTGCAGTTAATGCATAGCTCAGAGAAAGAAGTGATTTATGCTCAAACATGCTCGAACCCATCCAAAGAATTTGAGAGGCTTCGTCTCAAGGGCAACTACGAACACAATGCCAGAGTTCTCGAAAAGAGATCAGGTCAGCTTATTGTTATGAGAAGACCAACGGAAGGTGAAGAAGTCACAGCCGAGATGTATGGGCCATGCCCATTTTGCTTTGGCTTTTTGAAGCTGTGTGAGTTATGGAGGCACAAGAAAAGCTGCCAATTTGTCCAAGAATCTTGCAACATGTCATCGCTACAAAAGATGAGTAAAGTAATGATAGCAGAGAAAACTGCTAAACCAGGTCAGTCTGCAGACTTACACAAGTATGTTTTCAGTTCAATGAAAACCGATGAAGAGACATTAGTTGCAAAGACTGATGAACTGATCTGTAAATTTGGCATTAATCATCTGGAAACTAAAGGCCTTCGGTCTAGAACTGAGATAGCTCAACAGATGCGTCAGCTATCTCGTCTGCTATTGACGCTTCGGAAACTTCCATCTTGTTGTTCAACTGAAGAACCTGATCTTGCACATTTTTTCCAACCTAGTCATTTTGATAGCCTGATGCAAGCCGTAAAGAAACTGTGCGGGTATCATGTTGGAGACGTAAATGATGATGGTCCAGGTTTTTATGACGTTCCCTCGGTTGTTCTCAAGTTAGGACCATATTTGAAGGAATGTGCAAGCCTTCTTCGAGGCAAAGCACTCAGGGAAGAGGATAATGAAACTGTATCAAAAATTGACCGATATCTACAACTTCATTCAACAGAATACAGCAAGCTCTCATCCATTGCTGTTAAGCAGCGAAACATTGCCAAGTTCAACAAGCAAGATATGCTTCCTGTGACTGCAGATATAAAAAAGTTACGGGATTTCCAAGTTTCTGAGATAGAAAGATTGTGTGGTCTTCTCAGAGAAGGCGATATTGGCAGCTACAGGAATCTGACTGAAGTAGTATTGTCCAGAGTTATTTCGTTTAACAAAAGAAGGAGTGGTGAGGCATCTTTGATGAAAATAACATCATACAGAGACAGGCCTGATTGGACCAAATCTGCCATAGAGGACCGTCTATCAACCCTTCAAGCAATAGAAAGAGAAATGTTGAAGAGGTAATTTTAATAAAGCAGGGACAAAATGAGCATATAAATACAACCCAGGCAGGAGGAATGGTGGCAATTTTTCCTTTGGTTCAAACTTTATCCACAACTTCAGCATGGGGGTTTTGCAACTGCACTTTTCATGACGTCTTTTGTCTTGAATTTTAATTTGATTTCTGATTCTACCAAATTTCTAAGCTGTTGCTATGCCATGTTTCTCCACCCCAGTTATCATTAGGGAATACAAAAAAATAATACTGGAAACCCCCCAGGCCATTCATTGTTATTTCTAATGCCTGAAAATACATAATTTAGTAAAATAAATGTTTGTGGAATGAACATTGGCTGTTGGGACTGTAGATTAGATTCATATATCTATATACTTTAAAATGAATGAACCTGTAACTTATCTGCTAGAAAATGTTGAATAACATTATTTCTGTACATCAATTTTAAACTTTTCACTATGCATATGTTTAAATTTTGTGCAGTTTAGTATGGTCAAAAGCATTTCTCCTGTTGTAATATTGAAAGTTGGAATACTAATATCTGACAAGAAATAATTTAATGTCTTGAAAATGTAATTTAATGTCTTGCAAATATCAATGGTCACAAACAGAAATTTCAATTTCCATGACATACAGGAAGAAAATTAAAAAAATTCTATATGCTTATATAGAAAAATAAAATATATAAAATATTAAGCATGTACTTCTCATCTAGTATGTATTCTTCCTTAATTCCACAGGTTAGATCTTGTTCAAGTGAGGGGAAAGAGGGGTCGGTGTGTTCCTATCATCCTAACTCCAGAAGTTGTAAATGCCATCGACCTGTTGCTGGATAATAGAGATGCAGCTAACATTTTGAAGGAAAACCCATTTGTATTTCCGTGTACCAACTCTGTGCGTGCAATTCGAGGATCAGATGCCCTTAGGCACATCACCAATCAGGCCAAGCTCAATCATCCTCAGAGATGTACCAGTACAAATCTCAGGAAATACACTGCAACAGTCACACAAATTCTTGATCTCAATAACACTGAACTAGAGTGGCTGGCAAGACATCTTGGGCATTCTGTAGATGTCCATTTAGAGCACTACAGACAGAATGATGCTACAGTTGAACTAACACAAATAACAAAGCTGCTCATGGCTGTCGATGAGGGGAGCTTACATAAATCAGCCCGATTATCTTTGAGGGATGTCCAAGTGGAAGGTATTATTTTTTGGTTTTAATACAATAATCATTAATTAACAATTAATACATGCCTTTTATCATTTGTATCATTTAATTATGATTGGCCAGTGGAAAATTATGATGCACATTCTTTCTCTGGAATGTTTAAAACAAAGAAAAGCATATGCAAGAGTTATTGCAGTTCGGATGTAACTTCTTTTCTCAGAGAAATAGTAGTAAATAAAATGCCCCAATTGGAATCATAAGCTGTCACAATAATGCTTTGGCAGTGCAGTTCCAAGGTCATGTATGGGCCATTTTATGAATTCATGCAAAATGCTTCCTCCTACAGATTGTATGGTACAATGTTGATGGTTTATCACCATAGTGCTTTGGTAGTGCTTGGTTCAGAGTGTTTAGGTTTTTGGGGTCCAATGTCGTTAAATGGGCCATTTTATGAAATCACTCAAAATACTTCTCTTCCTACAGATGGTATGGTACAATCTTTAGGATTTGTCACAATGGTAGTTTAATTGGTAGTGTCAAAGTGACCTATGGGCCCTATAATTTTCCGAGTCCTATATTTTTTTGTGGCCCTACAGTTTTTGGTATGAGCTACTGCACCATTAATTGGTGATCTAGTTTTTTGTTCTGTTTAATGCTTAACAAATGCTTTACTGACAGTGACATAATTTAGGGTTTTGGTTCCATGTTAAAGTGTCCTTTTGACCCTTACTTTCCTAAATTAACCTAATTTGCAAACAAATTTGGATTTATTAATTTTAAAAGAAAATGAATATTTTGCATCTATTAAGGTTTACATCAAGTAACATTGACACCTAAAAAGTATATAATGATAAAGAGTATTTTTCACCAGAGGAACTTCCCTTTGGAAATGACAATAAGACATTTAGAATAATCGGTGTTGAAAGTTACATCCTAACAAAGGGAACCATCTACACACTCACCCTAACTTAGACATACAAATAATTTAAATATTTGCTGCATTTGCTATGCAAATTAAGTAATACTATAATAACCTTTACATCACATAGTAATATAATTTAATTGTGTGTCTCTTTATATCTTCAGACATTGTAAGAGATG
This sequence comes from Paracaudina chilensis, assembly GCA_027580055.1. NCBI lineage: Eukaryota > Metazoa > Echinodermata > Holothuroidea > Molpadida > Caudinidae > Paracaudina > Paracaudina chilensis. The sequence goes on along the minus strand of JAODFY010124239.1, from coordinate 7,015 downwards.
AAGATGGTCCAGGTACTGCCCTATCCAGTGGTGAAGATGATCAAAGATGTAGAAAAAATGTTGAACGTAAGTGGAAGAAATAAAGATACATTTTGTATTATCGGCATCCTGCAACAGGCTTGTTTTGACATCTTATAAATGACATTTTCTGGCCAATTTAAGAGGCTTCCTCTTATCACACATTTACCCTTTTCATACATTGTGTGATAATTGTTTATGAATTCAAGTATATATATTTATAAAAATGCACAAATCCTCCACACAAAATACAACATTGCCATTACCATGCAGTAACCAAGTTAGCCCATGGAGATGCACAGGCACAATCATTTTTGGCACAGTTATCTTTTAAACTCTCATAAATTTTGGAAATTCCCTCATGATTTTGCATGTGTCCCATCCACTTTTTGAAATATTTCTACCACACGCTTCAAAATCTTGCGTCCTCGTTAAGCATATTGATCAGTGTTTGGGAGAATCTGGGCCCCCCCCCCTCACCACAATCATAAATGAGTGACTGTATGCCATGCACTGTTCGACTGGTATGATTGGTGCCTTCCATGTACCAACTTCTCTGCCTCTGCCAAGATTTGATTTTGCTGGGTTTGCAATGTTTTCCTCAGAATACATTTGACATTTATGTAATCTTTATGTAATATCCATTTCTAAAAATAATACTTAAAAAAATATAGCCATTAATTCATTTCGCCCTTCAACATGACCAACTTGGACGTAGTCTGCTTATTCCAATGAGCCTGTAGTCACAAGTTCATCTCCTATTGCTAGTGGTTTAAACTGATACAGTAAATTTATGAACTAGTGGAATTTCTTCTTCGTTTTCCTCATGTTCTCGATAAAGAAACCTTTCTTCGCCGAAACTCGTTATCGGTTCTGATAACTTCAAGTCAATTTCTTCACAATCTGAAGAATTTTGTGAAGACATTTTAGTTGATGGTTGGTGAGAGTGTGAACAAACCCTATTAGCAATCAGTAGGGCTTCGGCTTTAGTTTATTCCAGCTTTAGTTTATTCCAGCTTTAGTTTATTTACTTTGTGATCTACGGATGCCTTGGATTCGAGTGGTAGTTTGGTCAAATTACTTCCAATTGATTGCTTATTTTTAAAATTTAACACTGAGCTATTATTCTCAACATGAAAATTTGTCATTTGAGTGAGTTTTATTACCTCATGTCAAGACATGTTTAATGTTTGCATCAAGCAACATTTGACTTTTTCAGTAGGAATTAAGACCATTTAAACCAAATGCTGTGCCCAACTGAATTCACCTAAAAAGTATATAATGATAAAGAGTATTTTTCACCAGAGGAACTTCCCTTTGGAAATGACAATAAGACATTTAGAATAATCGGTGTTGAAAGTTACATCCTAACAAAGGGAACCATCTACACACTCACCCTAACTTAGACATACAAATAATTTAAATATTTGCTGCATTTGCTATGCAAATTAAGTAATACTATAATAACCTTTACATCACATAGTAATATAATTTAATTGTGTGTCTCTTTATATCTTCAGACATTGTAAGAGATGAAGATGGTCCAGGTACTGCCCTATCCAGTGGTGAAGATGATCAAAGATGTAGAAAAAATGTTGAACGTAAGTGGAAGAAATAAAGATACATTTTGTATTATCGGCATCCTGCAACAGGCTTGTTTTGACATCTTATAAATGACATTTTCTGGCCAATTTAAGAGGCTTCCTCTTATCACACATTTACCCTTTTCATACATTGTGTGATAATTGCATGTGAATTCAAGTATAAAGATGTATAAAAATGCCCAAGTCCTCCACACATTGTGTTTTGGTAATCTGATGCTATAGGACATCATTGGAGTTCTTGCTGATTTGCATTGCTATATTAGAAGAATGACTATATGCCTACTTAGGTTTTAGTGTAATTTTATGAGAAAGATAAAAAAAAATCACCAGTTGTGCAGGTGTGTAAAATATGCTACAAAACAATGTCAACGAGGCTTGTAGTCAGGTGGTTGGTTACAGAACCCCCCCCCCCGCAACAAGGAATTTGGCAGGTCAGTAGTCAGACCTGGTCCCATTACCAAGAAATTGGTGACCTCTCCATATTTTTACTTGTCACTTGTGCTGCACTTACAACTCCAATAATTTTTGGCTTTAGTTAAATATTTATTCATTGTGCCGCACATCAACTCCAATAATCGGACAGGATAATTCAATTTTTTGCGTGCTTTGTGCGCAATGCTATTTCCTTCCACAGGAATTGTCATCTGGCCAAATGTGTTAATTTAGCATGACGCACCATCATTAACAACATTTTCAAATCTGCTTTGCCCTCGGTTGTCCTACCTCTGCTGGCCTGTCATGTGAATTTTGCCAAAAAGACTGATTGTAACACACCACTGTTGGTAATACTGATCATGCCCATCTATAGTAGGAATGTTGCTGCACTACATAGTCACTGTTACTACAGAGGGCTATGAAAACATTCAGGAAAGGAACAGGAGCATGGCTTTGTTGCAGGCATTGGTTTCTTATTGTGCTTTTTTCAATTACAATTGTGTTATTGAGAAAAAACTTGGTGCGTTTTTTAGACTTCTAATCGCGCATTTGTCCAATCCCTAATCTATAGCCTGACTTGCATACATATAAGTCATAGTTATCCTAATTTTCAATATTTATATATATTTCTTGTAGGTTCCGTTTGAGACCTTTAAGTGTACTTTGCTTTCAAAAGTGTTCTCTTTTCTTTTACAGGAAAAAAGAAAAAGAGAAGATACTGGACACCTCAAGAAAAAAGAGCAGTTAAGTCTGCTCTGTACAAGAACTTCACACTGAAGAGGGTCCCAGGGAAGAGGGAGTGTGAGAAAGCTATAAAGGCATATGAATGCCTAAAGCGACGCACATGGGTACAGGTCAAATCATTCGTCTCCAATCACATCAAGGATTAGAAATATATGGCTATATTTCATGTAACCAATCTGTTTTAGAGAACCTGTTTTAAGGAATCTGTTTAGGAAAACCAAAAATAGGGTCCTGCATGGCCACTGGATGAAACAGCTCAAATGATGTACAGTAGGCCTAATGATGTATGATGTAATCTGTGTTTCATTGCCATGTGGTGTGTTTGAACACCTACTTTGTGTGGACAGCTGAATGCTACTGTATTAGGATATATTAAGATAGTTATTACTAGGGTAGATATTTGACTAATGATGTATGATGTAATCTGTGTTTTATTGCCATGTGGTGTATTTGACCATGTACTTGTGTGGACAGCTGAATGCTACTGTATTAGGAGAGTAATTACTAGGGTAGATATATGACTAATGATGTATGATGTAATCTGTGTTTCATTGTCATGTGGTGTGTTTGACCACCTACTTTGTGTGGACAGCTGAATGCTACTGTATTAGGATAGTAATTACTAGGCTAGATGTAGGACTAATGATGTATGATGTAATCTGTGTTTCATTGCCCTGTGGTGTGTTTGACCACCTACTTTGTGTGGACAGCTGAATGCTTCTGTATTAGGATAGTAATTGCTAGGCTAGATGTAGGATTATGATGTATGCTGTAGCATGTGCGTCATTGTCCTGTGGTGTGTTTGACCACTTTGTGTGGACAGCTGAATACTAATTAGGTGAGTTAGCTAGGCTATTTTTTGGAACCAGTCTGTTTTAATTAAGAAAAACTAAAATTTAGTTCTGGTCACACCACTGGATCAAGCAACCCAAATGATGTAGGCCTAATGATGTATGATGTTGGTTTCATTGTCATGTGGTGTGTTTGCCCACCTACTTTGTGTGGACAGCTTAATACTAATTAGGCTAGTAAGCTACAAGGCTATTTATTGGAACCAGTCTGTTTTAGGAAAACCTTAAATTTAGTGCTGGTCACACCACTGCATCAAGAAACTCAAATGATGTAGGCCAAATCATGTATGAGTTTGGTTTCATTGTCTTGTGGTGTGTTTGACCACCTACTTTGTGTGGACAGCTGAATACAACTGTATTAGGCTTATAATTTACAAGATGATGTCATGTATTAACCGACCAGTCTGTTTTAGGAAAACATAAAATTGTGTCCTGGCCACACTACTGGATCAAGGAACTCAAATGATGTAGGCCAAATGATGTACAATGTTGGTTTCATCGCACCTTGTGGTGTGTTTTACCACCTACTTTGTGTGGACAGCTGAATACTAATTAGGCTAGTAAGTTACAATGCTATTAGGACGCAGGATTCCTGCATACAAGTCTCAAATCCTGCATGGAAATTTCAATACTAAAATGTTAATTATTGAAAATATAGATATGTTGGAAAGTTGGATCAATGTGATATTTAACAGGTAAAAGCTCTTGTCCAAATATCCAAATATTATTGCAGGTTGATGCTAGGTGATAGTAGGTAATTCACAAATTCATGTTTATTATTGTCATGAATTGACTTGGTTTTCATTGTAAACACATATTTTTATGTACAGTATACATGTGTGATGGTTTTGTTTCAAACATGCTTTCTTGGCAACTATAACTTAGACCAAAGTCATATTTGACAAATGCCATTAAATGCATTTTTTAGAATTTTTAGAGTTACCACTAATTTTTGGCACTGCAAATTGGAATTTAAAATGAATATTAGTTAGTTTTGTAAATGTTGTCATTAAAATTTTGCCGTTTAACTTCAACATGATGATGCAAATTAGTGGTATGTACATTGTATATACATGTGTGATGGTTTTGTTTCAAACATGCTTTCTTGGCAACTATAACTTAGACCAAATTCATATTTGGTAAATGCCATTAAATGTATTTTTAAAATTTTAGAGTTAGCATTAATTTTTGGCAAGGCAAATTGGAATTTAAAATGAATACTAGTTACAGTTTTGTAAATATGTTGTCATTAAAACTTTGCCTTTTTAATTGAACAAGACGATGCAAATTAGGCATTCAGAATTTTGAGGACATTAAATAAGATTTCTATATGAAGAGAAAAAAAAATCTGTTGTCAATTGTAATCCTGTCCCCCCCCCCGGGACATGTGCACTGCTTGTAGTACCATGTAAAAAAGGCATATTTTTTGCATTCTATATTTTACTACATATGCCCACCATGTGACATGCAATTTATCCAGGTATGTAGTGTAGCTCGTCTCATTCTCACTGGAAAATTGTGAGTGTACAACTAAAGTAGCCTATTATTTATTATGTATTGGTAAGCTTCACATATAATACATAGCCTTGAGTATTTAGGAATATGCTCTATTTATTGGCAAATTTAAAACCAGAATATACCAGATGTATATAGTCATCAAAAAGGTCACCTTTCTTCAGTACCTATATGTATAGATTTGGTTTATAATATGTGTTAACATACTAAAAGTTGCATTGAGATTAAGAATATAAACTCCAGGAGGCTGGAATTGTGCAGAGAAAAATGCCCCACTCTGTTGGGACTTTGCTGGGAAGAGTACAGTAAAATGACGCCACAGCATACCCTGAACTGTGCATGCAACATTTCCATTGTTCGGGCGCAGGGATTACAATTGACAAGTGCATTTATGGTTTTAATTTTAAAAAAATTGGCATTTGAATTTTACAACTAAATACAAATAAAATAAATAAGTAAATTAAGCAATAAAATTACAACTAATTCAAGAACAATTTTAAATTCCAGCAATATAAAGCCTTTGTTTTGGGAATAACATAAAGCAATAAGGAATGTTCATTAAATTTTACAAATTTTCATATTGGCATTAATTCATGCAAATGAAATTTTACATTAGAAAATTCAGTCAATACAGTCATAGCATTTAATTAGGTATATTAAAGTGGACTGGTCCATTGTTAAAAATGGTGATTTAAAGTTACATTACAGCTCTCTGGGACCTGTATTCACCCCAAAAGAATCAACAGCCCAACCAAATAATGAAATCCCCCATAATCCAATTACAGAACTGATTTCACCAAATGCTTTATAAACAAAGTAGCAAATTAATAATTAATAAATAGGTATAAATTTAAATTAATGTTTATTAAGTTATAGGAAAATCACTTTAGCCCTTTTGTGGCCCATGTAGTAAATATGGGCTCAAAGCCCAAAAGATCAAATTCATATGTGTAATTACAAATTTAATCCCAGCAGAGTACCATCACTATATGCACAACCATCCCACCTCAGCCCATCCCACCCCACCTTGGTCCATTCCAACTTGGCCCATCCCAATAGACAGAGACCTACTTGGGGGCACAACTGGGTATGTTTTATAGGGAGTGCATTATAGCTTCAGGATTGGGTATAAATACAACTTTATCAGTGATTACAATTCCATTTGTTATTCAGGCCTGATGTGTTAGCCGGTGTGGTTTAATTGAATTTGGAATTTGAGAACATTATATTTATAATGTTAGCATTAAATGTTTGATAGTTATTGTGTTGCTACAATGTTGGAATTAAATGCAATTATGTATTTTAAATAAATTTGGTTTTAAATGCAAATGTCTAGAGGGCTTTTGTTGTAATTTGACTGAAGACTAGTGTTTACTGACAACACTTTTCCCCGAATTAGCTGCATTTTTTTAACATCAGGGTATGTACTATATCAACCAGCCAAAAAAAATGTGTTAATGAAATATTTCTATATAACCTGCCATTGTTCTTGCCAGGTATTAAGACAGCAACTGCAAAACAAATGGGCCCTTAAATCAGGAGTTTGGTCCACTAAAAAGTGATAGAATTAATTGATAGTAAATGTCAAATGTACAGAAGTCAATTGGTACAGAAGTCCATAATTCTTGTGGCCTATGATATTCATCTTGACAATGAATGGTACCCATGATATTCATCTTGACAATGAATGGGCTAATGAAATAGGCACTAACAATATTTGTATAAATCAAACAAAAGAGAAAGCATTAAATGTGTCACACAAGCCTCAGCCGGTGACAGCCCGATATTCATAAGGTTCTATATTCATAAGGTTCATTGTTCATAAGGGTCATTATCCATAAGGTTCAT
>JAODFY010124128.1:0-11379 GCA_027580055.1 Paracaudina chilensis | reverse complement strand
GGAATATGTCGTTTGCTTAACCAGGAAAGCGTTGGATAACCGGTGACCAGTTTCCTGGTTAAATTTAACCAGGGTGTCTTTAGAGTGTAGAGATATGCCATGATTAACTGTTATGGATTTCTACTCATGTCATCGAAGAAACGTAAAGTAGTACAAAATTAATTTTGAAACGATGAATTAAGCTCAAAATATTTAGGCCTATATCGTTCAGTCCTGATTTACAGTATAAAACTCATATTTTGTCAAACTAAACTACCACTATAATTTGAGATCTCAAAATATAGAAAAAGGTTTAGAAGCAGCTTGAAAGGTCGATAGCAAAATTTCCTTCGCCCGCTAGGCGACAACCGATGGTGGCGCTTCGCTCAGATGTCAAATTGCCTTTCAAAAGAAAGGCGTCAGCCAATTGGAATAGGGCGAGTTTCTCTGTACCACGAGATCTTCGTGCCTATAGCATTTGGTTAGGGCCGTACTGGCTTAGAAGAATAGTCCATAGGAAAAAATGAAATATTCAGATAAAAATGAGGAGGAAAAACTACACTCAATGGTGAAAGTCCAAGACTGGTAAAATAGCATGTGTGGGTGAGACATTGATTTTTTTTTTAGATCACTTTGAATGTTATTTTTGGTTAGGCATCTGGCCACATTTGTGACGTCATCAGTTCACTTGGTGTAGAAAAGTCTTTGTTATTCTTTTGATTTTTTTTTTTCATAACAATTTGAAACGGTATGCCAAAGTTTGTAATATATATATTTTTTTAAAGGTATTGTACAGCAGTTGTTCCTTGGATATTTTATTTCTATAGATAATTTATTTCAAGAAAAAAAAATCACTAAAAAAAAAAATTAAGTTAACTAAACTTCTGGATTCAATGTGCAACTGTGATGCCTGCAAAAATGTTGCCAGATTCCTAATGAAATTGAAAATGTGAACTGATATCAAACGTTCATATCTCAGCAACAATGGGGCTTTCACCACTGGGTGTCATTTTGCCTCCTCTTTTCCCATCAGGAAGTTTCATGTTCCTTTTAACTCTTGATGTATGTTGTAACAATCATCTTGTTATATTGCCCATTACACAATTATGGTAGACTTGCGGTCTCGCGGAGGACCCTCTTTATCACGTGACCTCCAACCAATAAAACGATACATCTCATCTGTTTTTTACTTAAAGGCACTGTCAGACTTTGAGCAGCAAAATATCTCTCAGTCTGCTAATTTAAATCCTTCAGTCCATTGTTTGTCTTATACCAAACAACACTAGATTATTATAATCAGGCTGCCTGTTGCAACATTCATTAGCGAGAATTCTACATTAGAAGCACGTTTTACGTGTTTTTATCTGGGGACAAAATGATATGCGTATATCGATAATTGTCACTAATAGCCAAAACACACCTGACACAAACTGACATGATACTGCAGCTGTACAAATCGGCGTGGGTGTGCAAGTTACGTCATTATTGTTTTTTTAAACACAGGCCGCAATAAAATGTGCCTCTAACATAACACGTGTTATCATGTTACAACACAGTCGCATATAAATGCCCAATATATTCAAGTCGAAAACGCTATTATAAGCAGCTGTACAAATCGGCTTGGGTGAATACTGCGTGTTTTAGGGGTACTTCTAACTAAATTATAGTATCTTTAAACACTGGGGTTGGTCGTTATATTTGAGAATTACATCTGAAAAAAAAGTTATCGCCGTACGTTGTTGTCTGTTATGTTCCCTTATATTGTTTAAATTGGTAAGGTATATACACAGAATCTGAAATTACGTTAGCAGACCTTTATTAGTATCAACTATAGTGTATGACTCTGCAAGCTCTGGTAAATGCAATATGGAACGCGAAATGACTGTAGCGTCCCAAAATATGCATGCGTCATTCCGGCAAAACAAGAAATTAAAACTGGTAACCTCTTGGTGGTTATAGAATTCCCGCGGTATAATCACATTTCTAGGTTTACACGTGAAGATATTGCGTCCCGGCAACAATATGCCACATACGAGGAAATAGTTTGATATTACTGAGTTGGTGTAATCGAGACGGCTCCACTTTAACGGTGGTTCGAGCAGAACACACAAATTAAACACACTAAACGGAACCGATCCGAAGGGGCAGTACATATAGTGTTGTTGTGCAGTGCCTCCCGAGCCAGGTTACGACCGAACCAAACAAGTGGATCAGGCGAATCGCGAAATTGTAAAGTTATCTGCAAAACGTCTAGGCGAAATATTAAATGTTGCACCACTTCGGGGAAAACAAAAAAACAAAGGTCGTAACAATTGGTACGACACACGGTGGGCTTAGTCAAGCGTTCAACGCGAGTTAAATGACAAGATGGAGAGTTATTGAGTGCTATAAACGCCTTATACCTTCTCCTGTCGCGCAGTGTCGATTTCTCCTAATCCACAGACCCGGAAAAGTAATACAGAGGAGGCACACATGTCATCACGTAAACCCTGCACGGCGAAGTTCACTGCTTCGTGTATACTACGCGAGCTGGCGGCATATAGTCTGCGGCTGTCTCGCGGACTGGTCCCCGAAAGACAACCGAAACGGGAAAGGATAGGGAACCTTTACATAAAGCCTCTCTCTCTCTCTTGTTGGTAAAGCAATGGAGTTGACCAATCAGAATGGCGAAGAAGTTATCGTGGAGGAGGGGGGTATGCAATCGAGGGACGGATCTATCTGGTTCAAGATTAGGTGGTTCTGGCTCCGGCGGACTGGTCTGGAACGTGTCTTGTTCCTGCTGTTACTCTTAACTCTAATTGCGTTGGTTGTGACGGCGGCATTTGCAATTGTAAACAGAAGAAACGGTAACGGTGAGTTCAGAATATTTTCTTTTTATTTGTGATTTTACAACAATTATGTTGGATGCAGTTTATGCAACGTTACGCAGCAAAAAGCTCGGGTATATTTACCAAGCTTACACTAACAGTCCAGAGGAAAAACTACACCCAGCGGTGAACGTTCCATTGCAATATAGGCTTACCGTTTCAAATTTGTATGAAAAAAGCGTGAAAAAAAAGCGTGAAAAATATATAAAAACTTTTCCGCATCAAGTGAGTTAATGACATCACAAATGTGGTCAGATGCTTCACCCAAATTAAACTAATCAAGTGAATTTAAAAAAAAACAACCCTACCATGCTATTGTAATGGGACGTTTACCACCGAGTGTAGTTTGTTCTCTTCTGTTTTTATCAGTTTAATTTTACTCTGGAGAATTTCTCAGTTTAACGGGACTATATGTCATGGAGGAAATTGAGATGAATTGGTTTTCCCCGGTCTAGCAAAACACATAGGTTCTAAAAGTTTATAAAATGTTTAATGATTATACTTAATCCATAACTGAATCCATAGGATGTGATTCCTCGATGTAGATTGAAAGCCAGCTAAAAAAAATGGCTTTTAGCCGGTCAATACCTTGAAACCTACGGTACCTTTAAACAATTGAACCACACCTTTCGTTTGATATGGGATGGTAGGGGGGAGCATGGGTATTACGGTATGGATATTTTGTCGACACCCAACCCCCACCCCCCACTGAGGCAGGATTGCATGCATTTTGTATCCTTAAAACGGGGGAAACTTGAAACACCCCATGTCAAACACATCCCAAATTACACCTGACATATCACATCTTACATAAGGACATCTTACATAAGGACACTGTTGGGTTTGAGATATGTCAACGATGAAACTGCAGTGTAGCGTCACTTGCGTAGCATCGAAATAGTTTTATCAGCCTCCCCAATTCTAGGCTTATGTAAGGTGACTGAAACCAAGAGATAGCTCGCGTTATGGATTTTTCTTGGGATGGCGGTGGGGTACGTTATTGTTCTAATCATTCGACATGTCGCAGCCCCTACTTTAATTGCGCGTACATAATTAACGACGTTTGAAATACATGCGCCTTTTACATTGATAACAATAACGAGTTAAGCGGTACCGTTCATGTGCACCATGCTGATAAAATTGTCGGAGCGCATGTACAGAGATGCGCTTGCAGGAGGTAGATAATTTAATACATAATTTAACATGGCAGTTATGTCTGCAAAGTGGGAAGCAAGAAGAAGCGCGTTGACGCAACTGCATGTTGGACTGAGATAGATACAATTCCTATATGACCGCCGAAAATGTGGCCTGTGAAATATGTGTGGCGTACGGATAAATGAAGGCCCACAATTATGAGTAGGCCTACGCCCGTTTACATTGCCATAAAGAGGTACATATAGGCGCAGTACATAGTTCATCTTTTACATTTGCTTCAGTTCATAGACTGTACACATCTCTGTCATTTGTTAAGGGTTTAGAAATACGGGCAGTCATGTAGCTCCTTAGTTCATGTATTGGAAGCATTTGTGTAATTGGTTTACTTATATACGCCTACTGTATAGTTTAGTCATTTCAAGTATTGGATGCATCGTGTAATATGTCACGGAGTGATAAATACGCGCAGTAAATAATTCATCTCACGACACTAACTCCTGGTATACTTAGCTTGGAAACATCTCTGTCATTTGTGAAGGGTTATAAATACGGCCATGTTCATAGTTAAGTCACGTAGCTCCAGTTTATAGGTTGGAAACATTCGCTGTAATTGTTTCACTTATACGCCCAATGTATAGTTTAATCACGAGATTATCTTCAGTTCATATATTGGATGTACCTGTGTTATATAGTATATAGTGATAAATAGACGCAATACATAGTCTAACAATGCACTACATGCACTCCAGTTCTTTGACCGGAAACTCTCTGTAATTTGTCATGTGGTCATGTAATACACCCGATACATATTTTAACACAAGACTAGTTTCAGTTCACAGGATGGATTCATCTGTCTGTCTGTGTAATATGCCACGGAGTGATATATACTCGCAGTACATAGCTTAGTCACGACACTAACTCCAGTTCTTAGACTGGAAACATCTCATCTGGTTATATATACGCGCATTAGGTAGCTTAGTCACGACACTAACTCCAGTTCTTAGACTGGAATTTACAGTTCTATCGTCTGCTCCTGCTCATGGGGAGTTCTATTTTCTGGGTGACTTATAACTACGAACTGGTTACTGGTTAGTATGCAGAGATTGTATTACATTATATGCAATACATTCCTATAAAGATAAACTCCTATTTCCTGAAATGTTGAACATGATGTCGCTTTCCCATTTTTGGGGAAGGGAGGGGGATTCTTCCAAGTGAGTTATAGTCGGCTTCCCAGATGATCATTTTATCGCCGATCGAACTAAAGTATGTATCGTTAGCTGGCTCTCTCCACTTCGGTGGTCTTATATCGCCCTCCAGGCTGATTATATGTAACCCTTTACTACAAGAAAAAAAAAGAACAAACACAGTCATATGTTTTACCTACACGAGCAAGAAAGTTTATGATGGAGTCTATTCCCTTAAGCCATTGGTGCCCCGGGGAGATTGCCGATGGCACTAATTTACACTAGCAGTAAACGGTATTATCACATTCTGAATACAATTTGGAGCTTTTATTTAATAAAAAATTGTCAGGTCAATCAGAGACATAATATATTAAAATGTAAACAACTCCGTAAAACAACTGCTAGACTGGTCAGCTGAATTGCTGTTGTGTATGGGGGGTTTCGTCCAATCACCAATATGGCAGTCCATGACGGTTGTCGGGGTGCAACGGATTGTGGGTAATCACGAAGGGTACGAGAAAGGAATACATACATTAATTATACATTATATGATTGGATAAGGGCGATAGTGTGCCGCCTTGAAGGAGTCCAATGGTCATTTAAACAAAGATAAATTGAAAAATGACTCCCGTCACTAATATGCCAAGAAACTGCTAGAATGATAGAATGGTCAGCACGTACATTTTATTATTTCACATGCAGTGGCCTATAACGGAGCTTTGACAAAAGACGAATTTAATTGGGCTGGGTTGTGAAATTCGTTCTTGGTTGGGAAACTCTACAATGTTTTCAAAGAAACTCTCTTTAACTACAGTTGCAATAGCGTTCCTGGGTGCTGAGATATTAGTTTTATTAGTTTTATTAAGAATCTGGCAACAGTTGTACGCATTGCATCCAGAAGCTTTTGTTTTTCTCCATAATTTATTTAGTGATTTCCACTCTTCTTGAAATAATTTATCAAATATAATATACAAGTAACAACAAGTGGTTTACAATACATTTTTCAAAAATATTACAAACACTCCACAGGGGCTATTCCTTGTAAAGTTGAAAATCAAGTTATAGCCTATGATGTAAATTTACCAAATAGGACATAAATTGTTGAATGTTCCTAACAAAATTCCTAGCAAAGATTTTCCGGTTAAAAATGCAGTGTTTGTCAAATAAAGGTTTATCATGGGAACATTATGTCGTGTAACATTTTTATCAAATTAAACCAATATAAACGCATACATTATATTTATTCCTTGAATTTCAATACAAAAAAATCAAATAACGGAACAATTGTCGTTCAATTTACGACTATGCATGTGGGAACGCATGCTACAAAAATCAAATTGAAAATCTGTTATGTTTCAGTGAGAAAAACAAATACCAGAAATAATTGATGACGTCATCACCAGCAAAATTTGACCCAGATGCTCACAGACTGAGTGGTAGACAAATGCTGGGGAAACTATTACGACTTGTAATGCTCGTAATTGTCACGTTTGTTTCCGGCAATATTGGTAGGCTATGCCATGTTGTGCGTTCGAATCCCCGGCGAGCCAACTCGATTTAAATTGAATCAATTTCATTATTTCATTTTTAGTCCGTCGTTATGGGTGATGACCATGGTATCCACAATGATCCGCACGCACCCATATGTTCAGGTGCCCCCCCCCCACCAAAAATACAGTCTTGAGCCAACGCACATTACTGGGTACTTTTGAAGAGTGACAATATTTTCGAACATGGGCAAGGTTTCATATGACTGCCGGACTAACGTTATCGCTATAACCACCGTAAATCCGCGCACTTACATTAATTGCCATTTGCAGAAACCTTTTCATATCGGCATGACAACACACCGTTTTTACCCTTTTTTTTGCAAGTCGACCAAAATTTAAACATATATCTCACCATTTTGTATCCATGCAAGATTTACTATTTTCTTTTTCAGAACATATTGTTTTATTCATATTGCTGTAGTCTAGATAAAAAAGTATTGCATTTTCAGTAGGCTAAAATGTAACAAGTGTGTACCCAATATTTCTTAAAGGTACCGTCAGGCGCTGAGCAGCAACATATGACATTATCTCGCAGTTTGCTGGTTTAATGATAATTCATTCCATTGTTCGTCTTATAAAAACAACTATATTCTACGCATTTTCTTGCCATCTATAAGCGTTTTAGGCGTTTTGTTCCGGGGGACAAATTATATGCATAAAACGATAATTGTCATGTTCATTTAAAAATAAAACGGTCAATGAGATTTACAAACATTTACATCCGCATACGGCATTTGCAGCAACATACGGACATTATCTCTCAGTGTACTGGTTTAATCATTCATGCCATTGTTCGTCTTATAAAAATAACTATATTCTACGCATTTTGCCAATTGTAACATTCATAAGCGAGAAACGATTTTTTTCCATCTCTTTTATTCAAATATTTCAAATCATTTACTTAAAACATTGTCTGAATCGTAACAGCTTACGTTCATCATTTTTCTTTAGAATTAAATATTCATTATCTAACAGAAAATTAAAGTTATTAAAAACGTTAGAAAATCCGATAATTTATCGTTTTGTTTACAATTAAATATGAAATATTTTGCATGGAGCAAATAAACATTTACCGGACGTTTAATGTCTGCAATGTAACCAAATTTAACCGTTATCTAAAATAATTTTACTTGTGTCTTTCAGACAAATACTAGAAGCAATACAATTGGGTACCAACAAATAGATAATAAAGAGTCTCATTTTCAATTTCGCAAAATGTAAACAAATGAGAATTTATTCGACCTATCTTGAACAAAAACGTGTTCGTGCTTATTATTCTATGAAGAAACCGAAATGGAAATTATTGTATTTTTACGTCTCTCTGCAACATAAGGAAGAGTAAAGATGGCATTCCAGTTGTATTCACAACCGTCTAAACTTTGGCATTTAGAAATAAACCTTGGTTGTAAGGCTTTCTGATAAACAATAAATGATCCTGGGAAGCACGATTTACGCGTTATGTTCCGGGCGACAAAATATATGCATAAACCGATACATAAACCGGTCATTAATTAATGTTCATTTTAAAAACGGCATGTGAGATATACACACATTAACGTACAAGTCCGGGCCAGATGACAATTTTAGATGGCACAATGTTGCGTATTTTAGGGGGATATTTAATCCATACATAATGTCTTGGCGAACAGTAGGCTACGTACACACCCTCCAGGCTCCAAAGTAATTTGTGATTGATCGAAGCCCCATACATAACAACAAATGAGCTGACCATTCCAGAGGATTTCTAGCATATGCGCGGGGGAGAGTATTTCTGTTTCAGCATGCTACAACGCAGTTGCCATGCGCGCTGGTTTGAACACACAACTTTTATATGTTGTGTGTGTGTTCACCGTGTAGTAAATATTCACAGCAAGTAGGACCTGTGTCACAGGTACACAAGATTCATATGTGTGATAAATCTTCGTAACGACTAGAGAAATATTTGAAAGTTTTCATAACACGACCCTTACAAGAGTGGAAGGAAGACGGGCATGCGAACCGAACCAGGCAATACTCCACCGGTCTTGTTATAACGTGCAAACGTATGTATAACTGCAAGAACAAACGACCGCCACTCGGGATAAACAAAGAGAGCGATTAAAATTTACGACGATATTGCCGCTAGCGGAGACAACCAATCATGGACGTGGTAGCATTCGTAACGGTGTCTAATGTTAACAGTTGGGTCGTTCATGTTTGAAGTTAGTCACCCTATTAACTCGAAAGGTCATAATGTCGACCTTCGCCCATACATCAAAAAGGACAATATTTTAAGCCTATGGGGAAAATAACAACGATGTGCTTCCCTCCAATGGACACGCTTCACCCCAACTTCCGTTCCCTTAAAGCTCCTGTCATATGAATTATTATTTTTGTTCATAACAATAGCCGGAAAACCATGAAAAATATACTTCTACCTTAATTGTTATCTGGTATTACGTAAACATACTTTTATCTCATTAACTATTTTTTTTATTGAATACCCAAATAAATTGCCCAAACTGGAAACGACAATGTTGAATGTCTACGTGTGTTCTATGGAACGGACATATTTATCTGTGTGTTTTATTGAATGGACAAATTTGGCTGTGTGTTTTATCAAATTCACAAATTTGTCTGTGTTTCGTATTGTAGATTTTACAGGCCTATTTTTTGGGTTGCCTAAATATGTATTTTAGCATTTGCACAACTTTCCTTTACTAACAGTTTAGTAACATGTTCATTAAATTAGGAATCTGTAAGATTTCGGTGTCACCAAAAACTCATGTGAATTCGCTACTTACAAGCCCACCTTTAATGTTATTGGAGAGTGGGAGAGACCCGCCTGCCGGGTGGACCCCCCCCGACCGAAGGAGGAAGAGGTTCTTCAGCATCAATAGAAATTGTCGACCCCCGAGACAGGTATACATGGGGGAATCGACGCCCCCTCTCCAGACAAGCATAATTTCATTAGGCAAAGCATCTGGATGGGAAAACGAACATAAAACGTTCATACTGTTACATTCCTCAAAGGGGGAGGCTTCAGATTTTGTGTTTGCACACGTTCATCCTGATGTTCTTGTGTCATACAATGTTCTTGTTAAGGTACTGGATTGACGTTTTGGAGTTGCGTATTTAGCTTAACTTGAAGTGAAGACATTGTGAGCCAAGGGGTCTCTCGCAGAATATATTCGGCTGACGTACGAAAACTGGTTTTAAAGAGTGTATCCCCTTTTGATCCCCCAACCCGAGATATGATCGCACTGCGCTATTTTATCCGAGGCCTGGGAGATCAAGAAATGGTGATGAGCGGGGGTTTGCGAGAACCGCTGTCATTAAAGAATGCACAGGTGGCTGCAGAAATATATCACAGTTTAAAGAATGAGACGGGACAAAACCCGAAAATCAACATCCGTACAGTTCAAGCAGTAAGTGAACCCAAATATGTTACTGAAGTTAGGCCGACTGCTTTTGGAAAAGAGATAAAGACGGTATGAACTGGGGTTTAAATGAATTGCGTTCATTTATTAGAGAGATTGTAAACGGCCCTGGTATTAGTGATGAACGTAGAAAGAGTAACTGGGAGCTCCGCTATTACAATTGTGATAAAGACTAAAGAGGACACATCGCTCGAAACTGCCCTGAATCAAAACGTGAAAAGTACTCTCGTTCAAGAGGGTTTCTCGGTTCTGACGGCCTAGATGCGTTAAAGGTTAAAAGACTTAGATATTGATACAAATTAACCAAGACGAGGGTTAAAAGGATTGTCTTTGATTACACCATTAATGGGGTAAAACAGTTTTAGTTGACCCGTGCACCCTTTATTGTTTTTGCAATTAGAAACTGTTGGTAATACTATCTTAAAATCTAAATTGGAACATACTAGATTGGAACATGTACCGAGGAAAAGCCTGGAAGGTATTATGGTCGTTTTTTGGCCAAATCTTCCAACATGCAATCCAACAATCCCCACGACTTCATCACGAGAATTTGAACACGAATAAGAGAAAGTAATGCAAGAACAATTGCAAGCAAGTGTCATACGTGAATCAAAGTCACCACTTGTTGTATCTGTCCGAAAGAATGGCGGTAGTTCTGCACCATCTGTAGACTATCGAAAATTTAACGATACACACGTAAGGACGCATGCCCATTACCACGTATAGTTGACCTGTTTAGACAGTTTGTCAGTTTGACAGTTATTCTCCACAATTGACTTACAATCATGTTATTGGCAGATACAAGTTCATGCATTCGATAGACAGTGATAATTACAAGGTCCGGTTTGTACGAATATCAGGTTATATTTCAGCGATACATGGAACGTGTTTTGCGTGGTCTGCAATAAAAAGTGCTACTTGTTTACCTAGACGATGTAATTATTTTTAGCTCTGTTTTTAATGATCACATTACAAATTTGGACGAAGCACCTGCACCAAAATGTCACTGATGTCCGTTCCTTTGCAGGGTTTTGTTCTTAGTACCGTGGGTTCATACGTTATTTTGCAGACATTACCAGTCATCTTCATCGTTTGTAAGAGGCCGGATGAGCGTTTGCATGGGACGTGGAATGTCAGGCTGCATTTGAGACAGAAGTGTCCATTTTCGATACCCATGGTGTGGCCCTATCCTAATTGCAATGTAATGAAGAAAATAAAACGA
>JAODFY010124127.1:0-18055 GCA_027580055.1 Paracaudina chilensis | reverse complement strand
GGTATGACCCGGCCAGGAGTCGAACCCCTAACCTTCCAGCTGCAAGTCGGATGCTCTAATCACTTGACCATGCAGTCAGTCCTTTGATGGTATTGGTAGGAGGTTGGGTACATGTATGAGATCTAGACAAAAACAATAGGCTTCTTGTACTCAATATGGGAAAGCTACATGCCAAGTAAGACATTCCTGAACTTTGGGTTCTTATGATAACGCGATTACGAGCAGCCATCACATCCACACACACGCACATACACACACATACACACATACTCCGCTTGACCGCATAGATTCCTTTGGCAAGGAATTTTAAAAAAAGGGTACATTTTATACAACATGCATTTGAAAATGCAAATCTGTTATCTGGTGGCCATGATGATAATATTCTTCTATGCACAACTGTACTTTAACAGCTTTATTCTTTAAAAGATACTTCACATTACCAGTCAAAGTTGACAGATTTGGGAAGGCTCAAATAGGCTCAAATGAGTTAGAATTTGTTGTAAAATTCAATGAGGGTGGTGATTCAGAGAAGGATATTATCTGACACATATATAGACTTGGTTTCATCATGGTCTTCCCTTTGGCATTCTGGTAATAATGTTGGTTTGGGTAACTTTTAACACACAAGGGAAATAAGGGTTTGATGATCCCAAAATCTGGTTCATAGTGAATTGCAGTGCAGATTGTCCATAACCACTCATATATAAGTTGTTTAACAGTTATTTTGAAGTGCCATTCAATTCATTTTGCAGGTGAAAGGTATGATGATCGACGACGCTCTGAATCATCTGCTGTATGTGAACAAGAAAGCAGCGGGGATTGTGAGGGAGGTGAGTACCATGGCACTTGATTTTTGCACAGGGTATTACATACCTCACTTTCAGTGGAACCAAAGTCCAGAAGGGTTTAATACCCAGAGCCTTAAAGCAGGGATGTGCCCAGGATTTTCTGAGTGCTGGGTGCATTGATCTCCATCCCCATCTTGACGGAGGGATCTAATATAAACTGGAATGTTTTTCTTCCATTAATGGTGCTGAGATGCAAAAGGCTGCTTCTTTTGGAGCTCTTCAAACAGATGATGATGACTTCCTGTTCCTTTGATATAAAAAGATTTTCTGTGAATTTTACATATTTACTAACTTTTGTGCCGGTTTGTAGGATGCTTCAGTGCCAGTCGGAAAGGTGCTTATTTAGTTGAGTGCTGGTTAGCAAACGCTAGTGCTGGTAATGCCGACCGACATAGCTACAATGCTGAGCGTTATTTGCACGTGAATAATCAAGGAAAGCATTGATTAAATCACTACTGAAAACCTCAGTCTCAGATATGGTTTTGATATGTAATAAATATACCACTGGCTTCTCTCCTTTTAAAAGGTCCTTCTTGAGGCTCAAGCAGAAGCAGTAGCCAAGCATAATGTGGAATACAAGTCAAATCTTCATATTGGTAAGTCAGCAGTATTTTCCAACTTTTCTGTGAACCAGTTGTCTCTGCAAAAATCTTGTAATAGAATACCTCATAGTTCTACTTTTGTTTAGTCGAATTTTGAACCGTGTTATAGTTGAAACCATTTTATTGGTTCCTTGCTTTAGCAAAAGGAACCTATGCATTCAGGTTGGCATGTGTGTGCCTGTGTGTGTGTGTGTGCGCGCGTCTGTGGTGCTTGTACTTGGGTACGCTCTAACTCAATAAGGGAAAGATGGATTGAGGCCATACTTGGACTATAGATCTGCCATATGGTGCTCATATCTTGAATATAAATGAGGTTATGGGGTCAAACATAAAAATCTTAAAATTGCAATAATTCAGTAACCGTAAGTCAGATTTGTTTCCATTTTGGTATGGATGTCCGTTATCGGCAGGTACATGATCGTGTGCAATTTTATGAATTTTGATGAATTATCATTGTCATATACCCCTAAGCAAGGAACCATAGTGCCCTTGTATTTGAAACCATTTTACATTCCAAACAAGTAATTAAAGGGCAATATTGTCTTCGTTAAATTCCAAAAATTTGAGCCTGTTTGAGACCAAACTAGTAGAGTACAGTACATCTATAACACCTATATAAGAATTCTTCGTTCCCTAATCTACCAACTTTGACCTTGCAAAAAGCTTGAAAAATCTGATAAACCATACAACTTGTTTACACGTCCTCTTGCCTTAGTGGTTTGTTTCTGCTCTGTCACATTGTGAGTTCGATAACAATTTGATCAATTCAGTAAGAAACTAGTGGCATCTTTTTAATAATCATGTTGAAAAGTCGAATATCATTGTTTGCCAATTTATGGTCACCAACCCCTGCATAGGCCTAAACATTAGCTACTCTGTGGCCAATGCCTATGCAAATTTCTCTCTTACTGGTTATGCAGAAGCTTGTTTTCGTCCTGTACTGCAGTCCTTGACTAATCCTTTGTTCTTCAGTTCTAATTTGAGTCTAATCAGTCTCTTGCTTCATTAGCCTTGCTTCCTTTGGTCGTTTCATTGACGTTTTGTTATGGTAAACTGGCCTTATTCTGTCTTACTTTCTTTTGTAAAGTATCTTTTTATTTTAGTTTAAAACTCTGTGCATACGTACTTACAGATCAGTGTAAACTACACTGTAGTATTCACATATCGTTCGAAGGAATGTAAACAAACTCGAGCTTTGACTGCAGAATCGAACCACATTTGGATAGCAGGTCAAGTACACATACCATCGATGCATAATGAATATTATCCTCTTGTCGCACAAATTTACATTTGAAATGCATTTTGTATAAAATTGTATGTGTTTCTAATCACAACCGAATAGTGGCAATAGCTTTTATGGCCTTTCTTTCAAGTGAGGTGGGTAACTTGTTTTATAATTTGTGAAAATCATATATCTTACATATTTTGCTATTGAAAAGAGTATATTGCCCTTAAAAGAATAAGTTCATGATGAATATGTTGAACAATGCATATCATTCTCTGGTCAACCTCCTTTGCTATGAATATAATTAAACCAACACAAATATATTCAATCTTACTAATACTTGATTTGAAAAGTGGTCATAATTTTGTACTGTCAAAAGATGTCAAATCACCTCAAATATTTGTTTACAATCAGCTGGCAGGTAGAAGATGCATAGTATGAGTCGCATATAGATATTATTGTGTCAGCAAGGGGGTTGATCAGAGATGGTTGTATCAATGTTTGTGCTAGCTTTTCAAATTTGGAAGTGAATGGCCCTCTCTGTGAATTATTTTGGGAGGGATTTTAGAACAAAAAGAGAGGGACCTACATATAGCTGCATTGAACAGTTCCAAATTTTGGGGAGGGAATGTCCCCCCTTTTCTTTTGAGAGGGATTTTTAATTCCTTGCCGAAGGTGAAAGGAATCTATGTGGTCATGCATGTCTGTATGTGTGCGTGTGTGTGTGTGTGATGCCCTGGCTTGTAAGCACAATAATTGGAAGACAGAAAGAGATATTGCTCCTATACTTGGGTGGTAGATGCTTCATAGTTAGTAGATGATCCCTATTGTTTTTGGTTGCCGATCTAATTAATATTCATGAGTGGGCCGGGGCATAAAAGCAAATTCTTCAAATGCCAATATCTAGACAACTGTAGGTCTGATTTTCCTCACACTTGTTTTGGTGAAATCAGTAAGGAGTGGGGTATGTTGCTATGGTATTGTATTGTTGGTCCTCATTAATATTCATGGCTACAAATCGTTTCACTGAAAAATTCTTGTAAACACGGTTAGTGGAAGAGCAAAGGGTATATTGTTCTCACACTTGGGTGGGTGTTTGCCCATGGTGAGTAGATGGTCCCTATTGTTTTTGGTGTCGATCTAATTAATATTCATGAGTGGACGGTGTATAGAAGCAAATTCTTCAAATGCCAATATTTCGACAACTAGGTCCGATTTCCCTCAAACTTGTTTTGGTGACATCAGAGGTCAAAGTTTAAAAACCTTTTAATCACCCCAACTTATTGAGGAAAACTTAATGCAACTCATACCTGAAGGGTAGGTGTCCTGTATTAATAAAGAGATGGTGTCTATTGTGTTTTGGTGAAGTTTAAAGGTCATATGAGGTCAACAAATGTGTAAACACTAACTCATTGAGGGGAATTCCAATGGAACTTATACCTGGGTGGTAGTTGGTCCTCATTATGTTTGCTTAAAGATCAAAATCACTAGATAAACAGAGGTCAAAGTTTGATTTTTTTTTGGTAAACACTAACTCAATGAGGCAAAACTTCAATGGAGCTCATACCTGGCTGGTAGGTTACCCATGTTGAGTATATGCTTCCTGGTTACCCATATTGAGTAGATAGTCCCTAATGAATGTCTGCTGAAGGTCAACAGAGGTCAGAGCCGCTCTCAAATGACCTTTAAATTTCACTAGCAACATCCCACCGAACAAGGAGCTCATACTTGGGAAACTTCAATGATGTGGTGGATTATCCACAGTAAGTAAATGGTCCTAATTGTTCTTCTGGCAATCTCTTCGGTAGGACTGAGATCACATATTTGTGGAAACATTTTAGGCAAGGAATCACAAAACCTGTGGCTTTCTTGTTTCTTTAGGAAATAACATTAGACATGGGAGCGGGTTGAGGTTACTTGTCCCCAAACATTATTTTGTCTGTCTTCCTTATTAACTTGGAGAGTGATAATGGTAATTACTGCTGTTGCCACATCAAGTGTTCCAACAGTTTAGACCAAGAATGTAGGTACATTCAATAAATGTACATCATGCTATAGCCACAACCAGATCTTTAGGTTTATTGTTTTATAAAAGAACCTTAAAGGGCAATATTGAGCCCAAGCTAGAACAGCACATCTCTCAATCCTATAGGAAGAACCTTCACAAAAAATAATAAAGCAAGTCAAGTACAGTCGTGCATAGAACAACACTATCTTCATGGCCACCATTTTGAAAACCAGAACGGTGGTATTTTTATGACCTATATTTCATATGAGGTGAGTAACTTGTGTTTTTATTTTTTAAATGTATTTTACTTTAGACAAAGAGTATATTGCCATTTAACAAACAATATTTGTGAATCTGTGTGAAATCACTGACAATATATGACTACATAAGATATGACTACATGAGATATGCCATCACCAAGCTTCGTCTCTCACCATAGACCATCAGCTTAAACTGTAAGCCCCAACAGATAATAAAGTCTTGGGTATTTGTGGAAGATTTGTCTTTGTTGGAAACAGCATGTCTCGTTGGACTGTAAGTACAGTGTTACCATTTTGTGTATGTTGGGAGGTAATTATTGTTCAATCCACAACCACTTCTGTTTTCATTTATAATCATCATGAAGAAAGAACATTTATTCATAAATGGATCATTCCATGCCAAATCAACAAATTTGCTGAAAATCTTGAAGGCCAGATTCTGTTTAATTGATTGAAAGTCACCCTAGGTATCAATTAACCAAAAACGCACAAAATACAACGTCGTGACTCGGGAGGGCTAAAAGGGGGGGCATGGTCAAATTTCAATGGGTCATATTTTTAAACCGCTTGGAGTAGAATGCTAATTTTTTGCGGGTGTTCATTATATACATAAAGGTATGCTAGAAATGATTTTTAGCAAAATCTGAGAGGGTGACCAGCCAACCCATTTGTTGATTTGACATGGAATGACCCAAATGATGTTTTGTAATAATGGCAGACATACAAACAATGGTTATAGTATTTAGGATAAAGGATATTTCTATGGAGTCCTCGGACTGAATGCATCACCCACCTGTGTGTGTGGATGTGTCGGCGGTTCGTAATTGCGTTATCTCACGAACGCTGACCTTCACAAATATCACACTTGGCATGAAGCTTCCTCACATTACAAGAGTACAAGAAGCCTATTGTGGTTTTTGGTGCTGTTTCAAGGTCACTTGAGGTCAACAGAGGTCAAACAGTGAAAACAAAATAACTGGTGAATGCAAATGTCTACAAAAGTCATGTTTGGCCTGTATGTTGCCTATATGGTGTACAAGAACCCTATTGTTTTTGGTGCAGTTTCAAGGTTACTTGAGGTCAACAGAGGTCATATTTGACTTGCATGTTGCCCATATGGAGTACATATGGAGTACATGCAGGTCAGAGTACATGAACCGATTTTGGTGCTGTTCATTGTTATTTGAGGTCAACAGAGGTCAAACAGTGAAAATGCCAATGCCTGCCCATGCTGTTAGCAGTCCATTTTACTGACAACTTGTATACTCATCACTAAGGAAATAAAGCTATTATCACCCAATTATCCTGTTATCCACCAGTGACCCTTGAGTAAATAAACTACAGTACTTTGGTGTAGCTGGTGTTCAGACAATCCCTGGAGAATGCCTACAATACAAGGCAATGTAGATAGGTTTGTATAAAGACAGTGAAGTGTTGAGTAAATAATGTCATGAGGTGTTTGGGGCAGGAAAGGGATCAATAAAGTATTAAATATTTTGGTGGAACCAATAAACTGGCCACATGTGGCACAATGGTGTTTACGGTCACGGGCAGATCATGGGTGGCTGATTGGGGGGAGGGGAGCAAAGGTTTTATTGATCCATGCCCATTTTTTGTATAATTTAACACAAAGTAAATGCCTTTGATACTGATGCATACAAACCTTTCCTTCCTTTTAATTTGTTGTTTATGAAAGCAAAAACATCTTTCTTCTCTTGGAGGCTTGCTGGTTTGTTACTTTGTTTCTTCCCCTTGGTCTTCCGTCTTTCCCCAACAACATGGAATTTCTTCTCTTGTTTTAATTGCATACATTTGTCCAAGGACTTTCCTGAAAATTCAGATAAAATTTACTTTCATTGATGCACATGACAAAACTTTTTTTTATAGTAATTCCTTAATTAAGTAAATCAGTGTTTTAAAGCAGTTGGGGTGGAGGACAAAAACATAAAAATATGAAGTATGAATTTGATCAGTCTGTCAAATTATAAGCACAAACAACAGCTGCTGACCAGGATGGCATCTCAAACATTCATCTATTATCTAATCATACAAACAACAGCTGCTGGCCAGGATGGAGTCTCATACATTCATCTATTATCTAATCATAGGATGGCATCTCAAACATTCATCTATTATCTAATCATAGGATGGAGTCTCATACATTCATACATTATCTAATCATAGGATGGAGTCTCATACATTCATACATTATCTAATCATATGATGGAGTCTCATACATTCTTACATTATCTAATCTTACAAACAACAGCTACTGGCCAGGATGGAGTCTCATACATTCAAACATCTAATCATACAAACAACATGTGCCGTATGCACATGAAAACATCGCTATTTAAATCCTGTTCAATGTTCTCTAAAAAAGACATCGTACATTCAATTATACAAAAACAATTTTTTAAAGTATGATCTTTCCGATTATGACATTATTTTGCATTTTTTTCAAGCAATGTAATAATTATAAGTTAACAAACATTCAACGTTCAAACTAAAAGTATTACAGAATTTACAGTGGTAGGCTACAGAATTTGGGCATCATACATTACATGCAGATTGCAGTAAACAGAAATTCCAACGATGAATTGTTTTGACATTTTATCCTATCTGAAAACAATAGGGAAAAACAATAGGAATCATGTACTTATTATGAGAAACATACATAACAATGACATACATACCTAGTATGAACTTGGTCTCACCAGTGTTAACGTGTTCGAATTTCATCACCCACCCCGAACCTTTGCATCTGGAAAATGCACATTTTAAACAGTAATAACATCAGAATGGAATAAGATATATGTATGCTGATTGCAGTGTCTTGTGTATGTTTTTATTACATGTTGGGTTTGTTTATCCTTTAATATTCAAACATATCATATTGCTTACCTGGTGGTAGAACCACAGCCTCTACAATCTCTGTTCTTCCTTGACTGTATTTTCCAAGACCCTGTCTGTCAAACAGAAAACAAAAATGATATTTTGAATGATGTAAATGATCGAACTATAGCTTATTCATTGCTTAGTATTCTATATTCCACTCCAAAAAACTAGATTACAAGCAAGGAATAGTCAGACCAACCAGAATGCAAAATTGATTTTTTGAATTACACATGAATACCACAGTTTAGCCCAAACTATGAGGTTTTACAAATACTCAAGGTATAATAACTTATATTCTTATATAATAATAAGTTCTTCAATATTTCATTATGTAGCACCATATTTTGGACAAGCAATTTGCTCTAGGCAGTGTGATTGGCCCTTAAACCATCAAGGCTTTCAGACCAAGTATAAGAATGTTTTCACTCAAGCTAATTGCAGAGATTGACCCATGGAACCTTTCAACTCTTAATATATTTAATATGGACCCATGGAACCTTTCAGCTATTAATATATTTCATATGGACCGATGGAAACTTTCAACTATTAATATAAGCAAGCATTTCCTGTATTGAACTCAAATGTCCTTTAAGTAATTGTAAACTTAAAGGTGGCTTTTTACCACCGAAGTCTGTACAAGAAGAACATAGATAAATATATGCAGTATGGTCACATAGGCAAAACCACTATGAGTAACTTATGCAGTATGGTCACATAGGCAAAACCACTATGAGTAACTTATGTACTACATCAGATTAATTCAAATTTGCCTTGCTGAGTTACAACACTGTGTGGTTACAACACTTTTAGTGTTTTTACCTGTTGACCTCAAATGACTGTAGATCTCCTGTAAAATTAGCAGTTATGGATGAGCAAACAATGTACCAAATGTGAGATTAATCCATGGTAGCACTTGTGTATGTTAGTATGGTTAAGCTAGCACAACTCACATGGATGTTGTGGTTATGAGCTAGCATTACACACACACACATGCACATGGAAAACAATATATACACATGTTACCATGTTAGATTCCTTTTGCTGATGACTTTAAGCCCCCAAGTATCTATTAAAAGTGATATTATTAACCTTAATATCTTGTCACAATTATTACAAATTATTACAACCACTTACTGAAAAGCTTTTCATATCTTTTTGTACAAAATGGTGTACAAAGTGGTTCCTATGCCATTGATGATAATTTATTAACTTTAGAAATTTCATTGTAATATGAAAATGAAGCTGATCAGACATACAGTTCATGTCATGAATATTACCGAGATTAAATTTTACTGTCATGGGACAATGTACCAGTCATCATCTAAACATCACCATACTGTCATGGGACAATGAACCAGTCATCATCTAAACATCACCATACTGTCATGGGACAAAGTACCAGTCATCATCTAAACATCACCATACCAAGTATGAAGGTGATGGGACAATGAAGTCATCATCTAAACATCACCATACCAAGTATGAAGGTGATTATACTACACTATTTAGCAGTATTTTATTTTAATCCTGCCAGATCATTAATATTCATGTCATGAACAACAAAAACAATAGGGCACATCTACTTATCATGGAGCATATACCAATTTAATATGAGAGTAATTCAATATATTATTTCTAAGATGTTGTGTTTACAAACCAATTTGAGCGATTTAGCTTTAAGCCCCCCTCATGAATATTCATGTCATGGAAAACAATAGGGCATATTTACTCTTCATGGGGCATCTACCTGTAACATATGACTTTGATCCAACATGTCATTGAGATATCGTGTTTATGAGCAAGCTGTCACATCATGCACACACACACACATGCCAACTTGATCACATAGGTTACTCAGCCTTCAGCATATTTTTACCCATATTCATATCCCATTTTGGCCATGATACGTGATCCAATGCCCTTTGTGTGTTTCTCCCATTGTCCTAGAGCAACACCTGGTATTGTTCTCCATGGTATTGTTGGCACTTCTTCCTCCTCTGGTGGTTTGCTGGAGGTAGATGGTAGGTCCTCAGAATCATCACCATCACTGCTACTTTCATCCATGTGAGTTTCTATTAAAAAAAGGACATTTTTGGGGGTAAAGCTGTGTACTTATTTTGAAAGAGGCTTTGTAGAAAATTCACAATGATCACAGTTGTCATTGCATACAGTATTTAGTTTATACAGTAGTGTTATATTCAGTAAATTATTCATTTTGATTTTTGACCTTCACCATGTTGCTTAATATTGTTTATTTGCTTCTTCAAATAGGATAGGGTCTGTCAGATTTTGTTACAGGCTTCAATGATACATGTGCATCTCTTAAAAAAAGTTAAATAATGCAAAAACAATCATTTCAGAAGGCTTAGAATGTAATGTAATATTTTACAATTAAACTCCCTTTAATATTTGGTGAAACCATCAATGGCTTGCATGCTTATATGTCAGCGTTGTAACAAGTCACTTAAAGTCAAGTCACAAGTCAAAACAAGTCATCAACAGTCAAGATTGAAGTCGATTCTTTCACTTGAATATTGGAGTGAGTCTTTCAATTGAATCGAGTCAAGTTTTCCAGTTTGCTCTAGTCACTTTCAGTCACTATTTAAACAAGTTGAGTTACTCTGAGTCACTGCTTTAAACCATATGGATAGGAAGTTTCACAAAACTGGGGAGTGGGATAACAAAGTTCAAGATTACATCAGGTGATAGAAAGATTTGGAAATGTGGGAAAAGCAAAAGAATTTGGAGGGGGTTTTCGTGAGTAGTATATACCCACGCGAGGAGCAAAAAATGATTGCCCCCTTACAGCATATACAAATGAGCAAGCAAAAAATGTTGTCCCAATGAGAAGAATTTGACTCTGAATCTGAAGGATGGAATTGTAAAGTCAACTATAATCTTCAAATTGGCATATCCAGCAAATGTTTAGTTTTTGCATAAAAAATAACAGGGGTATTGTACTGGCAAAAGACTGGGAGGGTTATCCAAAATGGCTACGGCAACCTTTGAGCTATCTGTTGAAGATCTTTTGTGAATGCCCCGGATGGACAGACAGACATACAGATGGCCAAATAGATATCCAGGAGTATAACATAGGCTTGCATCTATCTTTGCATTTCCTTCACCTCTGGGCAATAATTCATCTGGTCCTAACTCAGCAGTGTCTCCATAGGACTCATACTTGACAGTGAATATTTGTTCTTCTCTGTTCACCACCTCTGCTGGATACCAGAGCTGGTCCTTCTGATATCTGGCAAGGCACTTAGACCCAACCTCTAAACAACTGAAAAGAGAAAACAATTTAAATGTTTATAACATTCATTTCACATAAACACAAAACTAAACAATGAAACTCATTAAAAAATACACAAATACATAAAAGAGTGGGTCAAATGTATGTGTACTATATATTACATTATTTTTATCAGACCTCAAAACCAGAAAACCAAGCAGTTTTGTGATTCCATGCCTGATAAAGGTACAATTATGTCTTTGCAATGGTATTGCAAATTAATTGTAAGATTCAGTGACTGACATCACCACAAGTGGATCTAAGTTTATCTCAGTAATATTTGACCTATTGAAACTCACATGAACTTTCACCTGGGATCACAGACTCTATGAGAGAGTGGAAATTGATTCAAGTCTTATTCAGTTCATAAGTTTACAAGGGAAGGGCCACAGAAACCTTTTTTCATTGCAAGAATTACCGTGCCTGAACTGTTGACCCAAGTTGACATGTGAATTGCATCAAAAATAGGCATGACTGCATAGAATCCATTTACTTAAAGAGTAAGGATCATCTTGATCTTGAGAGACCATGTTCATAGGCAAGTTAGATCATTTATGGCACTCCTAGTCACAATTCATGATTTGCACTGAACAGATAAATGTGTCTTCTTACCGTAAGCCCCACCCCCTCATAAAATACACTTACCTGAAATCAGGCTCCTGGAATTCTGATAGTTCTGACAATTTGAGAACATGACCATGTGAAAACCTTCATAAAAGAAAGAACTTTAATATAATCATTTGTTAATCGTAGCACTAAACACTTTAAATATTGCATCATCCAGTAATTTTCATGAAATAATACATATGTAATTCCAAACAGTGATTTTAGCAAGACAAAACTGACATTGTTTCTTCTAATAACTTTTAGTTCAAAATATAATCTGATAGTATGTTTATTTTTTTAAAGAAGGCTAGTAGTGATATAAAACCTTCTATTTAGAAATCAGCAAAAGAAATGCGCTTATTATCTTTTTTTTTGACAATACACTAGTCAGAAGACAAATTAGACAATACTTAGTAAAACCCACAAATTAGACATTACTTAGTAAAACCCAAATTAGACAATACCTAGTGAACCGTACAAATTAGACAATACTTAGTCAAGACGCACAAATTAGACAATACCTAGTGAACCATACAAATTAGATAATATTAAGTACACCACAAGCAATTAGACAATACTAAGTAAAAACGCACAAATTAGATAATACTGACTTTAAGTTGAAACAGTATTTGTAAAGAACTCTGGTTTCATTTCTACAGTGTTTTATTATATGTTCTCTTGTTTTATTCTCATTTCTTTGATTCATAAATCACCCAAATCATAACCCGTTATGTCCCTTTCATCTCACTCTTTTACCAATGTTTCAAGCAATAATTTATAAATAATAACTGCATGAAATTTGAATGGCGTTTGGCATACAGTATACTGACATAGCACACATGCCCCACAGTATAAAACATGCAGTCGGTTGTGTATGATATTCGCAAACGAGCACAGGAATCATACAAGCAATTCCAACCCCCCCCCCCCCCACAAAATATCTATCCTGACATTCCCCTACTCCCTTCACAACTTGTCCTAAAATATCAACAGTGTCAGAACATGTAATTGGGAGTTAATGCATTAAATGTCTAAAAATAAGCCTTTGGCCCCCATAGCTTGAGAACCAGGTGGGTAATTTAATTCAGAGTTGGTTTCTTTACCCCTTTTCTCCCAAAATAAGTTAGAAGTTTGACATTCCGATTCCAAAAAACAACACAGTAAGTCTGTACAGCCATCCTAACTCTGCTCATTAAGAAAATCTTTACCTCACACAGGGGTCAACCATTGATTTATTTTTATCAGAAGATACCTTTGAGATCTGAATATAGCATCAAAAATGTATTTAAAAAAAAAGCCAAACTGAGGTCGAAGGTCACTCAGAAGTGGGTCCAACAATTGGATTACATTCACGTAACTCCTAATCCTAACAGGCATTTTGTTCCAGAGTTATGACAAAAATACCTTTAATTGACCTTTGGTGACCTTGGTTCACATGACTCTTTATGTTTAAAAATGTTCCCCTACCCCATTCACAACTTGACCCAAAATATTAACTGTGTCAGACCTAGGCACTGGGACTTTTTTTAAATATTTGTGTTTCTTGACAATAACTGACCTTCGGTGACCTTTGCGGGCACCAAAATAATAGGGTATACCTACTCACTGTGGTGGATCTATAGTCTAAGAATGGCTTCAATCCAACTTTCCCATATTGAGATAGAGCTGACCCAAAAAGTGTCACAGACACACACACACACAGGTGGGTTTTACATTCAGTCCGAGGACTCCATGGAATTTCCTTCATCCTAACCTTGACAATACCCTAACCAATGTTTGAACATCAGAGGACCTTTTGTTCCCATTGAATTGTTCTTCTGAGAACCTTAAATTCCTTTGTTCAAGTCCTCAGACCTGCTGCAAAACCTGTCCAAACACATATTCATGCCAACCTGGCTGCATAGGTTCCTTTTGCTAAAGAATTTTACTTTAAGCCCTGGTCACTCATTAATATTCATGTCATGGACAACAAAACAATATGTGTACCTCTTGTGATGTGATATAGTTATTGTGAAATAAACTTGTTTCTTATTTTTGAGGAACAATCTCAGCAACAGAAGAAAATATGACAATGGGAGTTGGACTTGTGGATCTTGATTTCTCCATCACATACATGTGTCATGGAAATGTAAGTGTCTTTAAATGTATGTAATATGTTACCACACTCAGCCTCTGTGTTCTTACCTGCAGTCCTCTGTACTGAATTTGCACATGCCATCCAAGAAGTATGGACATGGTCTCATGGATTGGTGGGTTGGATTGCAAAATAAAATGCGGACACAAATCTAAGGAAAGCCAAGAAATTATGCATTATGTTTATGCTTTAGTGAATTACTTTTTTTCAAGATCATGATGTTCATGGGTGAAAATGACAACTTTTACATTAGCACTTAGTACAACACATGTCACACACAAACTGAATACTTGGTACAAGGGTGTACTATTCCAAACTGAAAGACAATATTTAATTTCTGTAAATTTCACTTGGGTAAGATTTCTTATATGATTTGGTAGGTTCAATTTCCAAACAAAATATGGACACAAATGTAACTAAGGCAGATAATATTGTTTCCATGCTGTGCTTCACCAAAAACACATTCAATATCAACCAAGAACCCTGGATGCGCGGGGAGGATGGGTGGGATCCAGGAGGTAAGTACATCCCTGCGGTGGTACGGCCCAAGTTGCATGGCATAACCTTGATGGACTGGGCCGCAGCACTATTTAGGCTAACAAGCATCGCCGTGGCCTGCTGCATCACTTCCACCAACGCCTGGAGATCCCCGGAGAGGTTACTCAGTAACGGGTCCCGTCCTTTTAACATTCTATGATATCAATAGGTTTCATCTATTCAATAAGGTTGTAAGGTTTTCAGTGTTTGACCCCTATATGACTTGTGACCTCTTTCAAAATCAATCAATCAAGGGATCATCTACTCAATATGGGTAACATATGTACCCCGACAGACTGCTGAGATAACGTAATTACAAGCTTGGCGTCACACACACACAAACACACAGGTGGGTTTTGCAATCAGTCCGAGGACTCCATAGAAATATCCTTTATCCCAACGCTTGACAATACCTTAACCATTCTTTGAACATCCGAGAACCTTTTGTTCCTATTGAATTCTTCTTCCGAGGACCTGAAATTCCTTTGTTCAAGTCCTCGGACCTGCTGCAAAATGTGATTGCATAGAATCCTTGCAGCCAAGGCAAGTGGTTGTGGTTCTCAGCGTCCCATGCAATAAATAGGGGTAAGTAGAGTGTTAGAACATTCAATTGTATCAGTATTTCATAATTATTTGAAATGCACATATTTTCACATAGCAATATCAAATTATACATGTCTGCAAGGTATAATGAAAAATGTATGTGATTTAAACTCCAATCATGATATTTATCCAAGTCCCCACCCCCCATTGAGTTAACCAAAGTTCAAACTTCTTCAGTCTATGACATCTGTTGACCCCAAATGACCTTTGACATCTTACGGAGACCAGCCTATATACCAAGTATGAGATTCTTCCACCATTACCTCATTGGATTGTTGATCATGAGTTGGTTCAAGATGAAGGATCACAGCATTGTGCCTCTCCATCACTCCCCATTCCTGACTGTACATTAAACTACATTTAGTCCCTGCAACCTCTTCCTGTAGCTCGTTCTCTGCAGATGGTGGTTCATCCTTCAAATCATCTGAAAGCATCATCTGAGAGATGCAAGAATACCCAGTTTAAGATTTTCATGGTCATCTGGTCGTCTGAGATGACTAGAAATGTCGGACTACTTACGTCGTGTTATATTGCATTAAAAATGAAAGTATAGTCACTGAAACAGTTTCTGAATAACCCCCAAACCGCATGTTTATATAATAGGCTGCTAGTGAATGCTGCGAAAACTGTGCATGTTTGATAAAAAAATATGTGAAAAATCGAAATATGCAAATCTTGTCTATGCATAGACCTTTTAGCATATAGCCTAAAATCACCTGTACAGTGCATTGTGGAATTGATGTGGGGGGTCAAAACACTGCAAATGTACATCAAAACGATTTAATTTTAACCCCACATCATTCCCACAATGCACAGTACATGCATTTTCAGGCTATATGTTAAAAGGTCTATGGTTTGCATAATCAGATTGAGCACCAAATTTTTTAATTTGGGTGAAAAATTTGGAAAGACTACCATTTTTTGGGCAGGACTTCCAAATCTTTGAAAATGGTAGCCCTTCGGACAACCTCAAATTCCTGAAAATCCATCACTGTACCCCCAACTATGCATCATTGTCGGTCATCAATAGGCAAATCAAGATATTGCTGGGTTACTTTTACCGTACACTTACTGTTTTCAATGAATTATTTAGTAAAAATTAATAATTTATGCATTTAATTTGTCGCCGAAACACAAGTTCAAATCTAAATAATGAGGGTCACGATTGGCAAATTGAATAGGGTATGTTTTTTTTTTATGTGACAGACTACAGATTGAATGATTAAGACATCACATTTTGGGACTCGAAAATCTGAAAGTACTTTTTATAGACATTGAAGATGGTAAAATCATAATACTGTAACGTTGCCTATATTAAAGAGACTCTCCATACCTGTATTACCTAGCATCTTGTTCAAGGACCACTTTAAATGCAACTTCTATCATTCTATTTCATTATAGAGTTTAATATTTTGGTTATAGATTTTAGTCCAAATTAAACATAGCTGTCACCTGTAACACCTTTATACTTGTTTATGCCAAGCATTTCAGTATAGGTGAGCTCCGTTTTACTCTTTTATGAAATCCTGCTTGTAGATATAATATAATAAAATGCTAAGGCCAACCTTAAAAGCTTCATACTCTTCATCCATTGATAGTCCTCTCTCACCGCTCTGCTCACTAGCATCCTTATCGACTCCATCTTCAACAAGACTCATCAGTTTACTTTTCTTTAGTGACAAGAGACTCTCTAAAAAGGAGAAATACAATTGTAATTTTAATAAATATTTAACAAGGCCTGTTTATATTTCAAGAGGGATACTGTGATTACTTCAGTGATGTGGATGCTTCATTGCATCAATCAACTGTCTCTGTCTGGGGCAGGTCTGGTGGTTTGTGTTTATTGCCCTGAAAATATAAGAAGCATCATTTTTGGTTGTTAGCTAAATGTGCAGTACTAACATTCACTTGTCGCATTGTTGCAAGTTTGGCTTGTTGCATTTGAGCCAAGTATGAGGAAGAACCGAATAACTCATGTATGTACCATTAGAGCTTCAAAAATATAAGAATAAAAATATCTGCTTTTGGTTTTTAATCCTAGTTATGTCATGCCAAAAACTTAAGAAATGGAAGTTACTGCTTTGGAGCAAACAGTGTTAAGGGACATCCGGTGTTACAATTAAGACCACCAGATGGGCAACAAAAACTGTCAAATTAAGTGTACTGGCTGTCCTGTAGAGGCTAGAAGGCAGACATTTCATTTTTGTTGTAGTAGGCTAAGCCCATCATCATTTGTATATTTTGAGGATGGGATTTGGGATGAAGATTGCAACGACAGATTGGATCGGGTGAAGATATCAGTAAAACTGATTTTGAAACAGAGGCAAAACCAACTTTATTTTGGGGCAATAAAAATGGTTGTCCACAGTTGTCTTAAATTCTTACACTGGCAAACAAATTATATTCCTGTAATCTTTCATATTTGCCACATTTTTGGTTTGTAATGAACATATTTATTTTCATTTAGTTTTTCTTCATTTTTAATAGATAATGTTGAGTGTGGACCTACTCATCCATAAGCCACAAAACCTTAATGACCCACCCAGGTGTGAAAATGTTGGCAAAACTGCCTGCAAAAGGACTATTATTTTCTTAATTTGTTTCTGTATCACATTCCTTTTCAATAAACAACTTTTTAACCCCTGCTCATACATTAATATTAGGACCTCAATACCATAATTTTAGGGCACATTTAATCATCATAGGGAATAAAACATACCACTATGGAACTAATCCAAAATATTATTTGTGAGATATATGACATGGTTGTTTACAATGTACAGTACATGTATGACAAATACATCAATAGGTAATTATGAGATGATACTGTACCCTTCCTTGTTGGAATGGGTTTTTGCCTGAGTTATATGTTTTTGTACACTGTGATTAGCAAGGATTGGAAACTATGAGCTTGGGTGTGCTTGGAGGTATATTGATGGGATAGCTGTGTTATCATTCAAGTTAGAAATATTATGGTATGGAAACTTTAACTATATAAAGTGTGTTTTAGGCAAGGGTCGGAGGGAGATGCAGATCAGACAG
>JAODFY010124016.1:0-11379 GCA_027580055.1 Paracaudina chilensis | reverse complement strand
GGGGGGGGGGGGGGGGGGCAGTAAGAGGGTACACCCTGTGTGTGGGTATGGACGTGTTTTGCAGCAGGTCCGAGGACAAAGGAATTCCAAGTCCACGGAAGACGAATTCAATAGGATCAAAAGGTCCTCGGACGTTCGAACAATGGTTAGGGTATTGTCAGGTTAGGGCCCAGACAAAGGAAATTACAAAGGAGTCCTCAGACATAGTGTAACCCCACCTGTGTGTGCGTGTGTGTGTGCATCACATTTTTGATGGTTTTTGGATATATCTCAAGTATCCTCTAGTGCAACTTTTTTTTTAACATCATGAATGCGATGAGATATGCAGCTCCATGGATTGCCCTCTTGTTTTGTTGTTATGTTTTATTGTTTTGTTGATATATATTTATATAACAGTTTTACTACTGTTTATTACAAGCTTTTCTTTACGAGCATCATTTTATGATTGGTATACTGATAGCCTATGATGAACTTTGGTTCAGCAAAGAATGAGTGCACTCATATTTTTTTACTATCAACAACCAAATTGAAGATGGTTGGGTGGGATTTTCCATAGGGAACCTTGGTCGTTACACCGGGAACTGTGGTCGTGACATGCAAATGCATATATACACCTGCAATTTAGAAAGCTACTTGTGGGAGCATGGTGGCAAAGTGGTTCGGTCTCATAATCCAGAGGTTTCGTGTTCGAGCCCTGGTCGGACTGCCGTGTAGTATCCTTGAGCAAGATACTTTATCCTGATTGCTCCTCTGGGGTGTGGCTTGTCAAATTGCGCTGATCTTGATCTGCTGCATACCCACTTTGTGTAGGGGGGGGATGAGTTATACCAATGACCAGGGGTAATGGTGTAAACCGCTTAGAGGCTTCCTGTATTAGGCGCTCCAGCAAGTCCTCACTATTATTATTATTTATGCGTACATCCTCGGTTGTCACCATGGACACACACAGGTACACATGCACATGTCAATTGAAATCAGTCGATACCCCCTCTACAGACAAACTAGAGAGATTACATGTTGTATTGAATCATAAACAAACTTAATTAATCAAAAGTCAATTTTACCTAGACTTTGCTCTGTTTTCTTTGGTGTCAACTTCATCGCTGGCCCTAGCGGCCGACCTGCAGTGGTTATTATTGACAACGGTCAGGTCCTTCAAACTATTTTCCATGTGGGCAACAAAGGCTTCTCTAGCCTTGTCTGCCGCCTCTCGGACATGTACCATGATGACCTCGTTGCTGTTTGAGTCCGGCATCTGCAAGACACTGGGGTCCACCTCATGAAGGAGATGATCAGAAAATGCGTTGCCGTTCATCCCATGAAAGTTGGCCATGTTCAAAGGGTTAGGCCTGTCATCATCATCTTGGTCATATGAACCTACAAATCAGAGGGAAAAAAAGTTGTTATTCCTCTATAGTCTGCAGGAAGAAACAATAGTGCCATGTATTGTACAGTCACTTTGCCATTTAGAGCTAAGAGATGCCGGGCGGCCACACCCGACACTAACAATTTCCACCCAGCACTCAGAAAAAAACCTGGGCACATCCATAAGAGCTATTTATATTGCATTTGGGTTTCCAGGATTTCTTGATAGGGGGTGGAAATGATCACCATCCTGGGGGAAAGGTCAATTAAACTGATAATTTAACATTTAAAAGTCCCCTAATTATGCACAAATTGTATGACGGGCTATCAGACACCCGGTCATGTTGCATCAAAAGTATGTTGGTATATATCACATGATGCACCCGTGTCACTTTGCTGTGGAATTTGATGCACCCAAGTCAGAAGCAACCAATGTTTTATTGGCGTACCATCGGAGTGCCATTGACACAACCGGTGTCACCTTTCTCTCTCATCCATGACCCAACAAATGACACATCATGTCAGGGGGTCTAATAGTCTGTCATACAATTAATACAGTTAGGTGCCTTAACTCTTATCATGCTGACCCAAATGTAGCTGTTATACACTGTGCCACTGAACCAAATGTAGCGATTTTATGCAAAATGTGGTCTCATAATAAACATGTGGTTATTGAATTATATGTAATACATTGGTAAAAAGTTAGTCCAGATAAAATATAGGTTTTATCTTTCCGATGATATGAATTTTTTGGATGATCAGAGAACAAGTGATATGCATTATATTTGTATTTTTATGTAAATTATACGTAAATATTGTGAATTATAAATGTGCAAAAATAATTTGTAACTGCTGAAAGTCTGAATAAATGGAATATAAAAGATGTTCACAGACCTTGTATGTGCTGTCTTTTCTATGTAGTGTTGTGTAGTGTTGTGTACTGCATCTTACTGATTGCCTGCGTGGTACTCCTTGGAGCATACTGCCCTATATTGTTCACGGACATGATAACGACAGTGGCATGGTACAGGACACATGGGAAGCTCACACTGAATACAAATGTACTTTAATAGTTTGATGGCGTTTCTTACGGCGATCAGAGCAGACAATGCAGTCCAAAGATAGACAACTTCCATTCCCATCCACTTTTCCATTTCCAATGAAGTGCCTCTCGGTTAGCCTGAAGGGTGCATCTTGTAATTGCCACCTGCCACGAATCTGGTTGCGCTGATATCACAGCCACAGGTTTGTCAGTAAATAACTCCCAATTGTAAACATATCCAGTTTTAGAATCCGCTAGTACCCAGGCTTTCATTCCCCATTTATGGGGTTTGTTCGGATTATAGGTAATGAAGCCAACTCTCCCCTTGAACGCAACTATCGACAGAGAGCTCGCTCAAAGGTTAAGCCTCTTGCCATGCGGGTAAAATCAAATCAAGAACCTTCCTCAATTTGAACAATTTATCTCTCATTGGATCATCTTGTAATGGTGCATCCGTGTTGTTGCAAGTAGTTCAAAATATTCATGAATCTGTCTCTTGACATTACTGACCTAAATCCCTTCATATCAATAATCCAATCTGTGCTCCAATAAGCATCATAATTCCCCCTCCTGTCCATACCCATAATCATTGATAGGGCAAAAAAAGCTTTAATCTCAGCTCGATCAACATTTGTCCAAAATTTAGCTCTAGATGAAGGTGAATGCGGCTGTTGTGCGGTTATTTGTGCGAAATATCTGTTGGTTTCTTCAACAAATAAATCAATGTCGTTTGACAAAAAATGTGAAAAAATGTCATAAATAGTGGAATCTACTGTGTGAAGCTTTGGCCCAGTCTGTTCTGTAAATGCTTTCAACCAATCACTATCATAGGCATTTTCCTCCCAGTCAGGAGGCAAAATTCCACCATCATTTGCCTGTGCTACATTAGCATTAGGCCTAGCATTATCATTTGGCAAGCCTACACCTACATCGTCATCACTGTCGCTAACATTGTGGTCCGCATTATAGGCCTAACATTACCAACACGTATTTCTTTGTCTTTACTCTCGGAATCTGTGCCAAAATTTTCTGTTAACTATATATTCATTCTCCTTTAATGTAAAATATAATTAAAGTCTTTAGACTTTCACACCAAAATTTAATTTCACATACCGCCCTGCCTGTGATATGTGTGACTGATCAAAGCCCATGTGCAAAGCAAGTGAGGTGTAGCAGATTTCTAGAATATACTAGCAATTAGGGTACTTTACAAGGGTTTTTTCAATTATACTGTAAAGTATGTTGACAGTACTTTAGCAAAATAAAGTGCCAGCAGCAAACCTGTTTACCATATCTGCTGCTCATGACTACATTATATATGCAGAATTGCAGACACTATAAATGCAATTTTTTTTTATTTATTTTTTTTATTTGTGATATGACAATTTCACAGATCACTGATGTCCATGAACAAATGTCCATGTCACTAATTGAGATTGAGACATGAAATGATATCTGAATGAAAAGAAATGATGGTTCCGCATGTGCAATACGACGGACCTAGTGCAGGGAAAAGGTCAGTAACGGGTGTGGAAATACTATGTCATTTCTGGAAACCTGCCCGAAAAGACAGATTTTGTACAATTTCTCTGACCACTAGCTATATTTTTTTTAAAGTGTGCATGATTGTTGGGTCTTTCATAATCATTGTCCTTTTTATTTGGTCAGATGGCCCTTGTGATCTGTTTAAGAGATATGGCACCAGTCAATAAGAGATTAAAGGAGGTGTTTAGCAATATTACAGAACAATTGATTGCTGGGTCAATAAAGCTATAATTTAGCAAAATTTGTCTCTGGCATATCACTCTCATACTAAATTGGTCAAATGGCCTTGTGATCTATTTTAAGACATGAAACCAGTCACTAAGAGATTAAAGGAGGTGTCTAGCAATATTACACAACAACTGATTTGTGTGGGTCAATAAAGCTTATTTAGCAACATTTGTCTATGGCATATAACTCTTATATTAAATTGGTCAGATGAGCTTATGATCTGTTTTAAGAAATATGACACCAGTCGATAAGGAGGTTAGCAATATTTATTACACAACAATTGATGGGCCAATGAAGTTAATTTTGGCGTTAAAAACAAACAATATAATTTGAACAGTTATTATAAAACATGTATGATATTATTGTGAGACCCACACATTGGATTTGATCATCTAAATTCAAGACATACTTGAAACTCAAGGCTCCTATAAAGCATCATCTTCAGTTCCTTGTTTTATACAAATCCTGCATTTGTAATTAGCGTAGAGCAGTTTGTTCTTATTAGCACACAATCTATGAAGGTCTTACAGTGAATGGAAATTTTGTAACTACAGCAATGCATAAACCCTCACAATTGACAGACGAACTGCTTGAAATGAATGATAACAATCCTATATGATAAGTACTGATGAAACACAAATTTGGAAACACGAACATAGACCATATACTGCCATTTCATATGCAATTTCAATTATAAATAGCACTGAATTTTATATGCAACCTTATATGCAGCCAGGGGCTAATCAGATGATACCGAGGGCAGATCCAGAAGCTTGCTATGAGGGGGCTGGGCAGGGAACATGGGCAGGGAACATGGGCATCCACAAAATGTAAGAGTGCAACATGTTTGAAGATGACTGGAACACCTGGGGGAGAGCCTTATGGGGAGGGTGTGTCCCTGTTTACAAGTCTTAGATGCAAAGGTCTTAGATGCAAAGGTCTTAGATGCAAAAGGTCTTAGATGCAAAATGGTGCTATCTTTTGCTAAACTTAGAAAAAGATTTTTGGAAAAGTGTTTTATTGTTGCAAGTTATGTTGCATTTATTAAAATATTAAATAGCTCCCTCCATGCAGGGCTGTTGATTGAATCCTTTTATAAGTCAATTGGAAGCATTGCACTGTAGATACGCAGACACCTAATCCACAGACGATACTTTCTTCTTGTCTCGAGAGGTATTAATATCCTACATGATCAGAGCGGGGGGTTCTCCCAAGGAATTTTGTTAAAGATTGTAGGTAGTGCAAGGAGGGATGTGATCCGGGCACGTACGCCAGGCAGTTTTTTTCTGCACCGCGGCACTAACATTATTTTAAGAATTCCTGCTCGGCACTACTTTTGATTATTCTTAAAAATTCCCAAATAAGAGGGGAGACACTACCCTCCCCCCATACACCCTCCCCCCACCCAGCCAACTATTGAAAGGACCAACACCTATGATCCCATCACACAGCAAGTATGTGACAATACCATCACTTAAAACAGTAATGCATCATGAGTCCATTCCATATTGAGGACAATGCCCACCTCAATCCTTCCTGGAATTTCTTCAAGTCACTGGGTCAACACTGCAGCGCTATAGTTTAAACATAAACACAGAGCTCTCCAATGGTGTATATATACACATAAAGCGAGGAATGCAAACTAGTTGTACATACACCCACATCTTTGTAGCTAGCTAGAGAAATGTCAGTAGTTATACTAATGGCTAAATTAAGTGCCCTGCTAATTCCATGGGTGGAAGATTGCGAGCAGAGCAAGCCCCCCCCCCCATGCATGGGGTTGGAGGGCTCTATCCTGCCCATGTTTTTGCACATGACGAAAGGATTTGTGAAAAGCAAAAACATGATTACTCAGGATTCAGGATAGCCCTCACAGTCACCTATCAATATAATATATTCTACACAGGTAGTGACAACAATCTTTGGTTGGACATTTTAAGATGTTGTACATTTCAATACAATATTTACTGAATTGTGCCGGTCAGTAGGTTGCTTATTCACTTTAAGTGCCATCCAGGTGGCGCTAGTGGCCCTCATGTCCGGCTGGCGTAGCTCAAGCAATGTACACACACACTTCATACCAAGGCGATATAACTCTTTGGTCCGGGCATGGGACATATAGGACAAGCAGGAATCAGAGTTAACACTAAATTTTTAATTTGTCATCCATGATGAGTCTACTCAAAACTCACGGATATCGTTACGATACCGTGCAAATAATTTTAGCAAATCATCACAACCAAATCATGTTTGCTGGTTGTGCTTTGCGACCGCCAAATTTTTCAAAAGATGCTATATATATAGTGCATGCCAAAGATATTCAAATATATTGGAATATTTGTTTGGTAATAATATGGAAATACATTTGAAACCCCAAAGTTAAAATATTAGGTTTATTACTCTTGCTCCTTTTTTTTTTTGGATTTGTTTCACTATTAAATAGTAACAAAGTGTACCATAACCATATGTGCATGTGGAAATATTCACCTGTGTAGTGTATATGACTAGATCATGTATGGGCTACCTACAATCTTGTACAAAACTCCTTGGGAACCCCCACTCCCCCGTACAATGTTGGAAAAATATTCGGTATTTACGTCTTAACATTTTGGCTTTAGGAAACAACATTGAACATGGGAGCGGGGATGCGGTTATTCGTCCCAAAACGTTATTCTGGTCGTCTTCCTTATTGACTTGGAGAGCGATAACAGGAATTACAGTATATTGCTGTTGGCACACCAAGTGTCCCAACAGTTTTGACCAAGATTGTAGCTGCACACTATATCAAGGCAGCAGTGAACTGTTCTTCATCGTTGTTGGTGATCTCCAAAGTAGCTTGCAAGCAATTTGTCCACCCTGCTGTGAAGCTTTCATTTAACTGCATTCCCTGGACACAATCAAGCGGTCATTGCAGCACATGTACATGTCAGGTATACATACAGTAGCTGTTGCATGGGTCTTTGAGATTCCTTTCATTGGTGGCCAAGTGGACGTAAATGATGAGTGACAGAAATTTCCTAATCACTGGTCAATAATTGTGATGCTGATCATCGAGGACAGACAGCTGAGTTGGACCGGTTATTATACTGGGTTTCTCTTATGTCACTATATATACAGAGCGTCTTCTGTCCCTCCCAACAACTTGGTAAGATTACAGTACCTTGGGGGGTGGCGGTACAATCACACCCTCCTTAAGGAATTAAGGAAGGTTGGCTAAATATATGACCAAGAGATCCTAATACAAGGGGAGATGGAGTTGTTACTGAGACAAATGCCAGACAGATGAATGCTGGTGGGTGGCATTGTAAAATGAGTGGTCAAGAGGGATGCATACCAGGCAGATGGTATCGTTAAATGTTGGTCAAGGGAGGGGAATGCTGGGAAGGTGGAATTGTTCAATGTTGGTCAAGGGAAATGTTGGTCAATTTAAATGGTGGTCAGAGGTGAATGGTGGGAAGATGGCACTTATTGAATGGTGGTCAGAGGTGAATGGTCAGAATGGTGGTCAGAGGTGGTCAGAATGGTGGTCAGAGGTGAATGGGGAATTGAATGGTGGTCAGAGGTGAATGGTCAGAATGGTGGTCAGAATGGTGGTCAGAGGTGAATGGGGAATTGAATGGTCCTCAGAGGTGAATGGAATGGAATGGTATAAGGGAGATGATGAAAGCTAGGCTGATAGCATCATTAAATGGTGGTCAGTAAGTGAATTATGGGAAGATGGTATAGTGATAAAGGGATGTGAATGCCAGGCTAATGGCATTGTTAAATGGTGGGTAAGGGGAAGGTTGAATGCTGGGGAAGTTAGCATTGTCAAATAGATGTTATTGTTAAATGGTGGTCAATT
This sequence comes from Paracaudina chilensis, assembly GCA_027580055.1. NCBI lineage: Eukaryota > Metazoa > Echinodermata > Holothuroidea > Molpadida > Caudinidae > Paracaudina > Paracaudina chilensis. The sequence continues at coordinate 3,355 of JAODFY010124016.1, read as the reverse complement.
GAAATGCTATGCAGATGGCATCAATTGTTAAATAGTGGTCAATGGAGAGTACATGTACACAGCCCAAAACATTCACCAAATTTGACCAGCTTGTTCCTAGTATCATAATTTCTCCAATCTTATTTAACTAAAAGCCAACTTATGAATGTCATGTAGGTATACCATCCAAAACTCTTCATTAAGATCAGAATTTGGACAAGACAATGCCTGCTTTTTTGTCCAACAGACAACCCTTTCAAGAAAGACATTTTGGTGATTTCTCTTTTGGAACCGTAACCATCTCAAATTTGATCAGAAATTGAATTTTCCTTTCTGTACACTGTACTCTCTTTGTTCTAGGTGGTCGATCTTAACTATATACCTCCAGGGCTCAGATACAGTGTAAAGATAATCCAAAGAATATGTCAGAATGAATTTTTTTCAGTCCACAGGAAGGATTGCCAGGAAGGAAATAAATACTTCAAGGGAACCTCGCACATCTTGAAAAGGGATAATTGTTAAGGTCGAGGGACAGCAGGACTGCCTCAAAATCCCAACACATGAATTGATGTAATTGTTCATCATCTGACCATGAAGAAATCTAGGTTTTGGGGAAGAACATTGTTCATCATTTGACCTTCAAAATTTATGTTCCCTTTCCCAGGAGCATCAAGAAAATTCGGTTTCGGTGGAAGACATTGATGAATTCAAATTGACACACAGACATTTGTGTTCAGTGTTGGGCCGATTATTAGTCCATATCAGTATCAATATTGGCATTATCAGCATCATATCTGTAAAAATATTGCATCAATTTGCAAAAAAAAAAATGGCAAATTTGCCCAAAAAAAATGGCATCAATTGCCGATAGCTAAAGTACCCAATTTGATACAAACAGTTCATCTCTGAGTTAATTTTACTCCATACATTTGCCATAAAATTTTAAATGTAAACCACAAAAAAGCTCATATATCGGCAGAGTATTGGTATCGGTAAGAAAAATATTGCCTGCCGAAGGAACAAAACAATAACAGTTATCTTAAAACACACTAAAGATTAATCCAAAGAATTTGTCGGGATGATTATTATAAATTCACAGGGAAGGATTCCCAGGAAGGAAATAAATACTTCAAAGGAGATCTTGAAAAAGGTATAATTGTTCAGGTCGAGGGACAGTAACACCTCAACTGACCTTTAAGAAATCTAGGTTTTGGGGAAGACATTGATGCATCCAAATTGAAAAATATGCATTTGTGTTTGACTATGCCTGATGAAGGGAAAAACAATAACACACATCTTAACACACACCAAAGAATAATCCAAAGTATATATGCAAATTTGTGTTTGACTATGCCTGACGAAGGGGCAAAACAACACACACCAAAGAATTATCCAAAGAATATGCATTTGTGTTTGACTATGCCTGACGAAGGAGCAAAACAAGAACACACATCTTAACACACACCAAAGAATAATCCAAAGAATAGGCATTTGTGTTTGACTATGCCTGACGAAGGGACAAAACAATAACACACATCTTAACACACACCAAAGAATAATTCAAAGAATAGGCAAATTTGTGTTTGACTATGCCTGGCGAAGGAGCAAACCAAGAACACACATCTTAACACCCACCAAAGAATAATTCAAAGAATATGCATTTGTGTTTGACTGTATGCCTGACGAAGGGGCAAAACAATAACACACATCTTGACACACCAAAGAATGATCCAAAGAATAGGCATTTGTGTTTGACTATACCTGATGCAAAGCAATAACTTAACACACACATAGGATAAAGGAGGGAAAGAAAATTCCATCGTTCAACATTTGAGAGGCAAATCTCGTGTTCGTTTGTGCCTGACGAAAGGAACAAAATAATGCTTCAAAGGAAATGTACACAAATCTTGAAAAGAGATTATTGCCTCATGGACAGTAAATCTACCTCTGACAAATGTTAACTGTCTGACTTTGAAAGGCAAACTGTGGAGTTCATAATAAAGTTCCCTTTTCAAAAGCATAGAGAAACCTAGACCTGTACTGGGCAAGTTATAATGGATTGAAATTGCTGAAAAGGCATTTAGTGTCTGACAAAGGAAAAAAAAACAATGCACACATCTTAAAAAAGAGAGCCAAATCGTTAAATGAGAGGACTGTCTAGAGAGACAATAAGATAATTTCAGTCGCAAGAATTTGGCCTGGTTTTCTGGCCAATTCTGGTCCAACAAGACGAACTCTGATAGTACCTCTTTAAGGAGAGAAAGACAGTGCGCTAATAAAACATGGAATACATCCTAACGGTATGCAACAGCAAAAGAACAAATCGTAAGAGCCCAGGGTATGCCAAGAATCCAGCCATCCAGGGATGAAGTATGCCTAAATCTTTTCTCAGAAAGAGAGGGGCAATTGTCTGTCTCCAAGGAGCCTGGTCATATATAATAAATAGTAATGGCGGCATATGAGCTAAAGCTACCCAATGTCCCATTTTAAAATGAAGGCATTCATGAATCTATGTCAAGTTTATATACGGCTTGAATGATTGAAAAATGAGGTTTAAGAATCCAAAACCTCCCCTCGCCACCGCCCTCCACCCAAACCAACCCTATTATTTTGTAGCAAGTTTCAATAGACCATGGATGGTAGTAATTCTGTTAATAACAACCTTCTGTTAATACCCATGGTATATAGCTGGAACATATATACCATGGTAATTATAACCTAGATGCATTTCACAGTCAAAGCTGTGCTGCAGTTGTTGAAGGGGGTTGTCCACTTCGGGTTGTTCAGCATGGCTGTTGCACCACAGTGGTGACAGACAAGTTGCTTCCACCTCCCCAGATTTTGAAATGGGGTACACTCACGTCCTTCAGAAGGGGACACTAAATGGCAGACCCAGGAGCAGGATGGGGTCATGCCTGTCTTGATATCATCTTAGCACATGGTTGTGAAGGGATAAGACTAAAACACTGGTGTTCATCCATGATCATATCCTGTGGTACAGGGTCGTTGATGAGGACAAATGACCTCCCTGACCCTTCATCTACTAAACTAACATACCATGAATTTATTCAGAAAGCAGGGCCAATTTTATGTTACTGAATGGTGTTAAATGTTGGCTTACAGTATCTTTGTCAAAGCACAAGACTTTGGATATCAAACCAAACTCCACCTCATTGTCAAAGCATGATACTTTGGGTACCACACCAAACTCCACCTCATTGTCAAAGCATGATACTTTGGGTACCACACCAAGCTCCACCTCATTGCCAAAGCATGATGTTTTGGGTACCAAACCAAACTCCACCTCATTGTCAAAAAACGATGCTTTGGGTACCACACCAAACTCCACCTCATTGTCAAAGCATGATACTTTGGG
>JAODFY010123905.1:0-11380 GCA_027580055.1 Paracaudina chilensis | reverse complement strand
CCTGGGCCCTTTTTACAATGATGTACGTTACAGAATTTGAGCATCTAGCATAACGTACAGCCCACCCCCCCCCCCCCCCACCGTTGAATTGTGTTGAAATAACCTAGCTACCTGGACAATGGTTAGAGAGTGATTATTTACAAATATGAAATAGCATTCCCGAAATTCCTAAAACAGCACTCGAAATAGAATTGACAGGTCCGATTTTTTTTTTTTAAATAGCACATGAAATTGAAAAAGTATTTCACCCCTGCATTGCTCTCTCATTTCAGCATCCTCCACCAGCTGAGCCCAAACTCATGGGACCTAGGCCTGGCGTAACACCTTTACAATTCATTTCTGCTAATTCTTCAATGTGTCATTCTGGAGTAATCGTGTTTGACACACAAAAACACACTCTGACTTGATTGCAAAGGTTCCGATGCCGTGCAGGCAAGGACCAAAAACGGCAAACAAGATTGTTGTAGTTTGTACATACATATGGGAGGACGTGGTGATGAATCCTGAGCTGGTAAATTAGCTCAAGACATTCCTCGACATTGAAATAAAACACAGTGGAAATATTTAGTATCATAAAATGTCAAAAGTATTGAAACAGCTTACAACTTGATAGTTATGTATCATCTTTTTACAATTGGCATCGTCTTGGAAGTAGTCCCCGAAAGAGGTTTGTGACAACCCTTTAATTGTGAGAAATAGGGTGTTCTCACAAAGTGGGATGTGGTCCTTTTCAGGCAAGGCAGAGAGCTTGGCCACCAATTCCTCTCCAAGCTGTTGATGATTAAAATTATTAAAAACAAAATTTTTAACATGCATGTTTACCAATAAATGTTCACCATATAATTGTGTATTGAATGGCATTATAAAATTCCTTCCCTTCTCAGGAATGGTCCAAAACTGTTTTACCTTTTCAAATAACATTTTTCACTCCTTGACAGTTTAAAGTTTAATCACCACAAGTGATTAGCTCATAATTTCTTTTGGCCGGTGCAACAATGTCAGAACTTCATTGATTGTGGTCAGCAAACAATGGCAGCTTTTGTTTACTTGAGGAAAGCTTTGGCAAACAATGTTGCAGGAAGGTGCCAGACAACAAGTAATAATAAAAGTGAACCTCATTTGCATCTAAAAACTGTGGTACCAGATTTGGCATGGGGAAAAATGTCAAAATGTGACTTTTTCCCCCTTAGCGTGATGTTTTAATCATTCACTCTATAGTTTGTCACATGAACAACCGATTATGCTACCCATATTGTAGTAATGTTCGCTTGTATTTAAGCTTACAAATGCATTTAATGGTTGTGTTCAGTGACAAATTTGTTTAATTGCTGCAGGATTGTAGGAAGGTGCCAGACAACAAATATATGTTGCCATTTGGCCCGTGTATCGAGCTATACAACTTCCTGACAAACCTGAGATGATCATGCATATATAGTGCTGTATCCACAAAATCCCCCAAAAACTCAGTAAAGCTGAAAACTAATGATTTCTAAAATAATGACTTCTTGACTTAGGAAGGTTTTCTTAATAAGAAGAGCACACAATGTGTTGCCATTCCTTTCCCGATGATAACAAAATTAAACTACTGTAGTATTACAAATTCTTACATTGCTATTAAATTAAAGGAGAGTAAATGTTTAATTATAAACATTCTAACCTTCTAATTAAGTCTTTGAACATGCTTTAAAATATTGAACATTACATTTCTATACAAGCCTATGATTTTAACAACATGCCTTTTTGAACGAAAACCCACCCAAGTATATGCAACCCACATGTCGACTGATCATAAACCCTGCACACACCAATTGTTGAAAAGTGGTGAAAATTGCCCACTTGGCTGCACTGCTCAATATTAGGGACCTACACACCAAGAAAAAGTTTGACCTCAGATGGCGTCTGATCTTTACCAAATACAATAGAGATAATGAATTCATTATGTGAAACATACATATTACAGGTTCACTTGCCAAAGGTAAGGTATTGTGTAAACATTTTTATTTTCATTTTTATAGGCCCTGTTGGCCATAGATGATCTTTGATATTATCAAATACAACAGCCATTAATTGCCAATCAAGGGCTTAATTAAGAGATGTTGCCTTCATGACTTTCCATGTATACTGTAGGTTTGAGCATATGGTGACCTTACTATGTAGATTACTATGTATAGGAAAGAACATAACACGTATGAGCTTAATTCATGTTGGACTTGATGAGTTAGGCTGCTTACCATGTTTTCAGTGTTTAACCTTTGTTAACTTCCAGCAAACAAAACAAGGGTTTTTGTACTCATTATGGTGAACCTACATGCCAAGTATGGGGGGTCACAAAGGTTGGCATTATTATATTTTTTTAACCTGAAATGACCTTTGACCTAGATTTTTTTTACCAAAAAGGATAGAGATCTTGTACAAATATTTTTACAAATTTTCTAAAATGGAAGAGAGATTTGTTAATATCATTTATCATAATATCATTTCCCTTATTGTTCATGCAAAAAATACAAAATACCAAAGCTTCATATCACAAAATGCTCTACTTAAAAAGAGAAAATCAGCATTTGAAGGCAATGCTCCCAAACATTTTTCCAGCATTCTGCAGACCTATGTACAAATTACACATGTGTAGGCTACATAGCCGAACAACATACTTTTGATTCCTTGAGGTTGTCTCAAGGAATCTAGGCAGGCGTGTGTGTGTGTGTATGTGACGCTTGCTTGTAAACATGATAAGTGGACCATGCCTGGACAGATCAAGTTCAAACTTGGTGTGTGTGTGTTTCTCACTACGAGTACAGGATCCCTATTGTTTTTGGTGCAGATGCAAGGTCTTTTTGGGTAAAAAATTTGGGAGATTTTGTGAAATTTTTGCTCGTAAACAGGTTCATACTTGGTATATATGTTCCTCATATTTAATACATGATCCCTGTTGTTTTTGGGAGGGGTCAGAGGTCATCTGGGGTCAACAGAGGTCAAATATTGAAGACCCTGTAAACACTCTAGGTCAACCACACCTGGTCATATTAAGCTAAAACTTGGTGTATATGTTTCTCACATTGAGTACAGGAACCCTATTCATTTTGATGGAGGTGAACCATCACCCCTCCACATTTCCTTGCCTCCTGCACATTCCTGTGTCCTTCATACCCTTGTCCCCTCCACATACCATTGTCCCCTCCATATACCCTTGTCCTCTCTACATATCCTTGTCCCATCCACATACCCTCCCCCATTTATTTAAATCAAGGAATCACTAAGCCTTTTGGCTTTCTGGTTGTCGTTTGTTGTCATAGTCTACTGGGCATTTTCATTTCTGTATAGGCTCATGAGCCCAAAGGCACGGTTCAGTCACTATAGGAATACAATAGAATGTGTTCATGACTTTGTGAGGTTGTGAGTTAATACCACCCAAATATGAGACAAATGGAACTAATGATGGCTACATTTGGCAAAATGAGTGCAAAACAGTTATGTTAGATGACAAAGTTTAGACTGAATTATTAAAACATTGCAGTAAGAGATCATTTTAAAGGTCAGTATTTGCAGTTCAAACCAGCTGATAGGACCTTTAAGAATGTATACATTACGTGTGCATTTACTAAGTCATAATTGAAGCCATTAAGTTTTCCACGATACGGAAAACAGAGAAAATTCACAGAAAAACAAGTTGTACACTGAAAATGAAAAAATCTTCAAAAGATGAAAAGAATTAGTTCAAATTACCAAAATTATAAATAACAGTAAAAAAAGACTGTCACCGCCGCTGATTTCATATGATTACAGTCCAGATACTAGTCCTGTAAAACACACACAAATTATTCTGACTTAAACATCGCATATGAAAACGATCATCTTTTCATTTTACAAAACAAAATTTTCATTGTATAACCGGAAATTTCTGTTTTTGTAAGAAAACAGAAAAAAATAAGAAAACGGAGAGAAAAACGGAAAAAGGAAAAAATGACAAAATGGGACAAAATGGGTTTTACAAAATGGGAAACTTATGGCTTTAGTCATAATACTGGGAATTGATTACACTTTCCTGGGAAGCAAAAATAACTAGGACACCCTAGGATGAGATCTCTGGTTGTAGATTCATATTTACAAAATTTGGATTTACCAGTTTACTAATTGGTGATATATATTTGCTTTGATCATTAGAAGTACTACTGTGAATATGTGTTCATTTGTGTGACAATAAAAGTTGTTATCATACAGATGTTTTGACTCATTTATCACTGATTTATCCCCAGTTTAACATCTTGGTACCTATATCGTTTGTTCTCATGAGCGCCTACTTGGTCATCATGGGAACGATCGCCGCCCCGTTCGATACATTGGTCGGGATTCTCATCACTTTGACAGGTATTCCAGTTTACTTCATCTTTATCAAATGGCAGCAGAAACCAGCATTCGTGGGAAATGCAGTTGGTGAGTGAATAAGTTTTTTTTTTTACAATTTTTATTGATATGATTGGTATTGATATGTGATGGAGGGCAGGGGGTATGATGAAGGTATGGGTTGAAAAGTCATCCATGTACAAGTTTAAAAAAAAAATAAAGTTGTCTGTTTATTATTGATTATTATTTGAATTTTCATTATATATTGATATTGTTTTTTCCATGTTGGCTTTCCACAGATTCATTCACTAATGGTTTCCAGAAAATGTTTCTGGTGGCCTTGTCAGATAACAAAGAAGAATAACAGAGACAGAATGGAGTCTTTTGATAAAAACAAAGTAAGCATGTTTTATGTCTAGTGGCATATAGAGGTTTTTCACCGACGTCATATTGACGGCCAAGCGTTAAGCTCCCCGAGCGTGTCATCGCGCGTGTCCCCGATCGTGTAAGCGCAGTTTTATTTCGCTACTGTGTCGTATACATTTTGTGCATATCTCGGAACAGTGAATACGATATGACCTTGGTTACTGCAACACGCTTGGGGACGCTTGACGCTTGGCTGTCAAAATGACGTCACATGAAAAACCTCTATAGTCATACAAAGAGAAATCCTGCCAGTAGTAATAAAAGGAGAAACCCACATCAGAGAGGATAAAAGACACTGCAATCGGCAAAACAACAATCTAAGGAAAAATATATTAAATTACTGGTAGATGCACCATGATTGGTCAATATGCCCTATTGTTTGTTGTCCATGACATGAATATTATTGAGTGGGCGGGGCATACAGTAAAATTCTTAGAATTACAATATTTTTGTAACTGTATAGTGTCCAGTCTTCTTCATTCTTTGGTATCTTGATGTTTAGATGGTGAGATGTATATTGCCAAATGACATTGAAATTTCCTCTCATTAATATTCATGAGTGGGCAGGGCTTAATTCTAAATCGCTGAAAATAGCTTTTAAACACAAAATCTCAGAAATTGTATTGAATGTTCCATGATGATTAGATGTGTCCTATTGTTTTGGTGACCATGGTGACTTGAATATTAATGACTGGTGGTTGATACAAAAATATTTCAGATGTCCGTATCTTCGTAAACTGAATATCCAATCAGCTTCATTCTTGGTACTGTTGTCTCAGAACATTTTCACAATATTGAAATTTCTAGCTAAAGTTAATAAAACCCCACCAATGGCATGGGAACCACTAAACCTTTTGGTTTTCTAAATAAGGGGGGAGGGGGGCACTGCTGCATCACCAGAAGTACCATTTTTAAACAGTGTTAACTTGAGCTCAGCCATCACGTTCCCAATTAAGACTGAAATATTCCAATGGTAACAGCTGATTGTATGTCAGCAGTGGTAAAATTGAATCAGTACGCAATGAGAGGTGTGCTACTGGGGGGCAAAGGGTGTTGAATGCCTGCTGACGTCGTGCCACTGATGGACCACGGTGCTGATGGCAGCGTGTATTCAGGTTAATGCTATTTATTCCATTGCTAAAGCCAAATTTTACTTGACATCATAGTTAGTTCTAGCCATATCATTTCTCCCATTTGCAGGTGTCAAAGAAAAAAGTCTGCAAAGCCCCAAAGCAAAAGAAAAATAGAACAATCCACAACCTGGCTTGAATCGATGTCTACCTTGTGCCAGCAGGAACCATGGCATGGTACCACCATGCATGCCACTGACCACCAATGAACTGCTGTTGTCACACCAACGCATCAACACCATCCTGCCTTCAACAAATTGTCCGCAGTTCAATGCTGCCTGCATTTGGCCAGTGCCAGCTTTTTTGTTTGATATCATAGTTTCTAACATTAGTTCTAACCATGGTACATGGATCATTTTCCAGAAAAAGTCCAAAAGCTCAAAAGCAAAATTATTAGAACAGTTGACCCTGCCCCCTCAAAGAACTGCCGTTCTCCCACATCACCAGGGGGGCCACCAATACCTGTGCTGTGATTGGTACAGAAGGTTGACAGTAGTTAAAAGGGTCATATCACATAATCAATATATGTAACAGAGAAAGAGAACTTGCAACGCCACATCAACCTACATAAAACAAGAAAAGCTGATTGTACAATAACATCACAACTGGTACACACACTACACAACATGTCACATATATTTTGTTTTTGTGTTCACAAACATCACATCACAACACATCACATATAATTATGGTTTTGTGTTAACACACATCACAACATGTCACCTATATTTTGTTTTTGTGTTCACACACATCACAACACATCACATATAGTTAGTTTTTGTGTTTGCCCAGTATTGACCACTGTTGTTCAGCCACTGCCCCTTCACAGATGTGTGTTAATTTTGTTGTTACACATCAGTCACATCGGCCCTGTCTGTGCAGTCAGCCTCTGTTATTAATGTTTTAACTATTGACGTTTTTTTTGTTGAGGTTTCACAGAGCGCTTAACTATACATACTTGTACTATATTTCACATTACATTTTCGTAGTTATCATTGTGAGGCTGAGCATTTATATTATATTTTGGAGTAATACAAGGAAGTGGATTTTTGCCTTAACTAAAGATATATATATATATATATATATATAATTCAACCTGAAATTTAGCAGGCTCTATGTCTAGTACACATATTTTGAAACATTGAAAAATTAAAATGCAGTTTCAAATTTTGTGACGTACTTGCTAAAGGCAATTAATTTATTAATAATTTTCCTGTTGTGAAGGTTCACTTTTTTCATGAATCCTAGCCTCAAATACAGCCATAGAGATTGTGTTGCAAAGCACACATGACATGACATAAGGTGATACTAAAGGGGAACAATATGTATTTAGCCTACAGTGTAGATTACTATTGGGAAGTAACTTGTTATGGTGTTACACATATGCAGTCGCATGTGGATGTCTGTGATCTTAGAAAAGAAATACAAATTCAAACATCTCATGTTGATAGGAGTTCAAGAAGCATACAAAATATTATTAAATTACCATGATTCTGAGTTATTCATAGAGTAATATTGGGAAGTAACTCATTGTGGCATTATATGCATAGAGTACTATTGGGAGGTAACTTGTTGTGGTGTTATGCATAGAGTACTATTGGGAGGTAACTTGTTGTGGTGTTATGCATAGAGTAATATTGGGAGGTAACTCGTTGTGGTGTAATGCATAGAGTACTATTGGGAGGTAACTCGTTGTGGTGTTATGCATAGAGTACTATTGGGAGGTAACTCGTTGTGGTGTTATGCATAGAGTTCTATTTGGAGGTAACTCGTTGTGGTGTAATGCATAGAGTAATATTGGGAGGTAACTCGTTGTGGCATTATATGGTAATTATTTATGTAACACGTTATTACACTACCATCGTATTATAATAATGCATTATATTACACATTGTGTTACTATGGTACCGAGTTATATAATAACTCGAGTTAGGCGATACCTAAATACATCAAAATTATTACATTAATACCTCTCAGTTATGTTATACATTTCAATACCATGGTAATGATTCATTACCATTATTACATTACCATGGTATTACATATTATTACATTATCATGGTACAAAGCTATAACACATTACTGTAGTAATGACATAGTGTGATAACTAATTAAATTACATAGCAATTTATTACAATACCATAGTACCAAGTAATACATTGTATTACCATTATTACATTACACACATTACATTTCACACATTACACAGCCAAGGACATTAGTTATATTTATAAACATTAATACATTACCATGGCACTGGTAAAGTGCCATTTTGTTCTATATAATACATTACCATGGCACTGGGAAAGTGCCATTTTGTTCTATATAATACATTTCCATGGCACTGGTAAAGTGCCATTTTGTTCTATATTTCAGTAAACATGAAAACAAATCTTATTTCAATCAACTCATTTTCATATAAATATTAATTTTATCAAATCAATTGAACTTTGTGTTCCAGCTGTATGAGACAGGGTAATGTTTATAAAAAAAAACGTGATTTTAATTGATTCCATACTTTTACTACTACCATTAATTGATTTCATACTTCATTTATTTTATATAAATATACATTTTCCTTGCACACAGATTGCATGTTAATGCTGTACAAAAATTTTGGGAGGCAGTTATTTGGTTTTATAACAATATAAAAATATAGGGAAATAATATAAAGAAAATTTCACAATGAATTTTTGTGACTTAATGCCAGTGTCACCCAATGAGGGTACAGTAGATGCTGTCTGATATTAAGGGAAATACTGTTTCCATGGAAACTGTATTTTGTGCATCTGTGCCCAGTGGCTTTTAAGGATAATTTTACTTGATTGGTTACACCAATATATTTTTTGTGCCTAACCATTGCATGTTGTTTAACATAAATGCTTTTGGTTTTATATCACCACAAAGCTTCAATTGACTGGTGTCTTGTTTCTAGGAAGAGTATGGCCGGCCTTCTGTGGCAGAACTCCATGACACTGCAAGATCGATTTTGTGTGCGTATGTATATCCGTGTTCATGCTAGGTTAAATTGAAAAGAATGGATTAGGTAGTACTTGTTCCAATCTGGAGGTGGCCAACGAAAAGACAAATTAATTTATCCTACTTTCAGCCATTTCCAGTTTGGACAAAGTATTTCCAGACGTGTTGTGTCCGCCATGCGACTATTAGAATGGCTATTGTCTGCTCATACCGCTATGATGCAATGAAAAAGAAGAGGAATTCCAGGTGTATTACGAGCAAGGCACACCTCAAGTTACACACATGGAATATTAAACAGGACAGAGCCACTGTTTAGTAGTGACTGTATTCAGGGCATCCCTGTCACCAGCTGTAACAGTGCCTTATATGGATTAACATACATAAGTGCATGTATAGCAAAGGAGCTATTTACAATTGTTATTCGGTTCAGGTGTGATTATACCTGTGCTTAGGTTTACGTTTTCTTACATTTGTTTGTTTACAAGTAGACAGGGTATTAAATTTTATGATTAAGGCTATATTGTTGTTATGTTCATCAACATCACTTTTACTGTATAATCATCTTAGAGCTAGATACATATATGGCTGGCTATGTACATCCAATCCATCTCATTGGTTTTATGATAATGATTTCTTTCTTTCCCTCTTTTAGATAACTTTTATAACTATTATTTTCTTTAAATCCTTTGTTTTTTAAAACAATAATTTGTAAAACTGTTTCCAGGAGAAAAAGGATATTGTGGAAAATTATTCCGAATGTGTAGTTCCACACACCTCCAAAACCCAGTCTCTTGCAATAAAAAATGTAATTGTAAATTACATAAATGTTGTTGTAATACAATGCAAATGGGGAGAGTGCAAAACAAAACATGAAACCAACATGGTCATTCTTCCCTAGACTATACCATAAAAGTACCATCAAGAGATAATTTTGGACTAAAAATAGACAAACTTTTCAGATACGGTACCAGGACCAGGAATAGTGTAAATCTTTATATCTAGTCTGATTATTGCTTTTAAGGAAAATACTATTATTACCAATTAGTAAGCAGCTCAACTACAATTTTTCAGCTGAATATATATGAATCTACAACCAGGAATCACATCCTATGGTGTCCCAGTTATTCAGCTGACTATAAATCTACAACCAGGAATAACTTGCTGGGGTGTCCCAGTTATTCAGCTGACTATAAATCTACAACAAGGAATCCTTTGCTAGGGTGTCCCAGTTATTCAGCTGAATATATATAATTCTACAACCAGGAATCACATCCTATGGTGTCCCAGGTATTTAGCTGACTATAAATCTACAACAAGAAATCACATCCTAGGATTTCCCAGTTATTCAGCTGACTATAAATCTACAAGGAATCACATCCTAGGATGTCCCAGTATACTATAAATCTACAAGGAATCCCATCCTAGGGTGTCCCAAGTATTCAGCTGACTATAAATATACAACAAGGAATCCCTTGCAAGGGTGTCCCAGTTATTCAGCTGACTATAAATCTACAAGGAATCACATCCTAGAGTGTCCCAGGTATTCAGCTGACTATAAATCTACAACAAGGAATCACATCCTAGGATGTCCCAGTTATTCAGCTGACTATAAATCTACAAGGAATCACATCCTATGGTGTCCCTGTTATTCAGCAGACTATAAATCTGCAAGTAATCACATCTTAGGGTGTCCCAGTTATTCAGCTGACTATAAATCTACAAGGAATCACATCCTAGGGTGTTCCAGTTATCCAGCTGACTATAAATCTACAACAAGGAATCCCTTGCTAGGGTGTCCCATTCATTCAGCTGACTATAAATCTACAAGAAATCCTATTCTTGGGTGTCCCAAGTATTCAGCTGACTACAAATCTACAAGGAATCACATCCAAGGGTGTCCCAGTTATTGAGCTGACTATAAATCTAGAAGGAATCACATCCTAAGATGTCCCAGTTGTTTAGCCGACTGTAAATCTACAAGGGATCCCTTGCTAGGGTGTCCCAGTATTATAGCTGACTATAAATCTACAAGGAATCACATCCTAGGGTGTCCCAGTTTTCCAGCTGACTATAAATCTACAACAAAAAAATCCCTTGCTAGGGTGTACCATTTATTCAGCTGACTATAAATCTACAAGAAATCCCATCGTGGGATGTCCCACGTATTCAGCTGACTATAAATCTACAACAAGGAATCACATCCTAGGATGTCCCAGTTATTCAGCTGACTACTAATCTACAAGGGATCGCATCCTAGGGTGTCTCAGTTATTCAGCTGACTATAAATTTACAACAAGGAATCCCTTGCTATGTTGTCCCAGTTATTCAGCTGAATATATAAAAAATCTACAACAATGAATCACTTGCTAGGGAGTCCCAGATATCCAGCTGAATATATATAAATCTACAAACATGAATCACATCCTAGTGTGTCCTAGTTCGATTTGCTCCCCGGGAAAGAGTTATCCATAAAAGGAACGTACATGAAATACTAGATGAATGAG